>PVJN01015646.1:0-43967 GCA_004026805.1 Lasiurus borealis | reverse complement strand
ATGGGGTTAGTGCTGTCACTTAAAGGCAGCACTGTATCTTTAAGAAAAACAACTCTAAAATTCATCCATCCTATTGAAGTCAGTTGCCTAGGAGAGGTGTGACTATAGAAAACTTCTGAGAACCAGTTCTGCCAGTTTTATCTCTTTTTAAGAAGTCCAAGTGAAAATAATTACTGCAAAGCCTGGAGTACTTGCTGATTCTAACATAGTGGTACTCCTCTCTCCTACGATTTTTTAAATTTCAGTAGTGTGAACTTTGATTTACATATCTCTCAATTAATTTTGCAATGGCAACTGTGCAGTTTGAACTGGATTATCTTTCTTCTGAAGGCTTGACACATGAACATGCTTCAAACTCAGATTTTACTTTAACAACCTCTTTGATTGAACTCTCTGATGATTCTAGTGAATTGGAACTTCAGCACTCCAATTCTGTTCCTGCTGGTAAGCTAAACTTTAGATTGATTTTTTTTTTTAGTATCTTAACTCACTTCTTTAATGTTATAAATGTAAAAAAGAAATTTTGATGTCACATTTTGGTGGTATACTAGTGGCTGGTGCTAATGTTAGTTTATTTTATATTTTTTCCTCAAAAAATGTATAATTAGATTTTCACAAAAAGAACACAGGGTTTTGCCAATAGAGTGAAATGTCAGAAAAAAATTCAGTGAACTCAGAAAAATATTAATAGTGAAGTTGATCTTGTTTTTTAATGCTCAACATTTTTAAGGCTTAGTTTTGTGTGGAATGACTGATGAAATCAGGAATTTTATTTATAAACTGTGTAAAAATGTTCTGCCATCTCCAATCAACTTTTCTATTTATGTTTCAATTTACATAATTAAATGAAAGATAGTATATTGTTTTACCTTCTCATTAAGAACAGAAAAATATTCATTTTGGTTATGTGATTTTATGATATGACTTAGATTCTATATATGACAGCATTGATAGACTTCAATGGGTAGAATTTCTATTTTGGTACCTACAGGTGTTACTTATTATCCAGAATCACAGTTTTCATTCTCATTCTGCATGTCAAAAAATGTTAGGGTTTTGTTTATAATGAACAGCTATGATATGTAGGTAATGAATTAATTGTGCTGTGTAGAATAATTCCAAATAATAAATAAATACATTAAATATTGTTCAAAAAGAATATCCCATTATGCTTTAATTATTTATATCTCCTCGTTTTTTAAAAAAGGCAATGTAATATGAATGTGAAAGTTAGCAAGACTTTATAGCTCTGGATGTTACTGGATGTGAATCTTTGTCCAATGAAAAGTACTTGTAGAAATAATCAATTCTATTTTGCAACCCCAGAATTCTTCTAAGAGAATTTGGCACGCATTTAGTTTTAAATGTTTGAAAAGAAGGTTTGCTGATTTGTTGTTTGTAGATTATTTTGTATTATATGACTTATTTCACAATATGGGCAGTTCTACAAACAGGATGTATCACATCCTTTTGTATATTTTCTTTCAACTGTAAGAAAAAAATCTCCATGTTATATGATTGAAATAGCTCATCCTGCCAGTCTTATTCAGTCAGGGTAGGAACATATGAGCAGGGAAAATAGAGATTTTTAGCAAGGTAGTTCCCAAAAGCCAAAGTATTTGCTTTAGACTCAACAGGATGCTTGCAATACATGAAGATTTAGGTTCCCATTCCAGTCCCTTTACATATATATCAGAAATTTGTTACCTTGACCACATGATATATTTGAAAAATCTCTCTCTCTCTCTCTCTCTCTCTCTCTCTCTCTATATATATATATATATATATATATATAATCAAGAAATCTAGGTTTTGCTCAGTAGATAGAGTATCAGCCTGCGGACTGAAAGGTCCCAGGTTCGATTCTTGTCAAGGGCATGTACCTTAGTTGTGGGCACATCCCCAGTAGGGTGCGTACAGCTGATCAATGTTTCTCTCTCATCGATGTTTCTAACTCTCTATCCCTCTCCCTTCCTCTCTGTAAAAAATCAATAAAATATATTTTAAACAAATTAAAAAAAAGAAATCTAGATTTTAAAAGTTCTTCATGTTATATACATATGCAGTAAAGTTTGAGAATTGATTTTTTTTTTTTTGTCCATGGTCATGATAGGTTCATTGACAAGGGTTTTGTACAATGATCTTCCCACTATGACATTCTCTTCAGATATTTTTTTAATCCTCATCCAAAAAATATGTTTTTATTAATTTTAGAGAGAAGAAGAGAGGGAGAAAGGGAGGCAGAGAGATAGGGTAGATATGAGGGAGGGAGGGGAAGAAGGGGAGAGAGAAAAACATCCATGTTAAGATAAACTTTGATTTGTTGCCTCCCATACTAGGCCCTCTGGGGATTGAGCCTGCAACCTAGGTGTGCCCTGACCCAGAATGAACTTGCAACCTTTTGGTATTTAGGAGGTTGCTCCACCTAACTGAGCCACCTGACCAGGGTCCAGATAATTTTTCATGATAGTAATCTATAATCAACTATAGCTTACTTCAGTAGCTTTTGTATAGTGTTTATTGATCCATTTATATACTTCATAAAGTATTTTCCTATTTTTTATATTTACATATTACCCTCAGGTGAATTCAGATTCAAAATCTCCTATTTATTTGAATATTTTTCTTTTTAGATTGAATTTTTGTGTGAATTGGTTAATAAAGTTTTATAGGTTCCAGTCAAACCCTTCTAGAAAGCCTTCTTTCTCATCCTTCATATAAAACCTTTACTTTTCTCTGAATTTGAATGCCAAGAGTGCCCATTTCTGTGGCACTTACATCAATAAGAATTGTTTATTTTCAACATTTGATCTTACAGTTAAGTGTTTTAACTGTTAGATATTAGGTATAGATTTCATTGTAATTTTATCAAATAGAAAATGAACTTCCACAGAATAAGAGTGAGATTGTACTCTCTTTTATTCCCCAAAGAGGACCAGTAAAGTGCTTTGTGAACAGAAAGGAGTTGGATTGCTTATTCCTGATATGACTTTACAAAGAAGGACTGATTGATAGAAACGTTTACTTCCTTTATGGAATTTTTTAATATAACTCTCATCTCTTAATGGCTCTGTCTAGGGGCCTTCAACTCATTCTGTTTCAAGAAGAGCAATCTAGGCTCATATATCCCCATATCTAATTTCTAGTGTTCTGACTGCCTTGGCAGAAGTGAAAAGTTAAAACAACTATCATTTTGTTAAATGCCTGCTGAAAATATTCTATTAGACATCGAGTTTATAATCAAAATCATGAATTAAAAAGTGACCTTTCTGATAACATACAAGGGAATGCTGATGGAAATATTGCTAAGTGGTCATTGTATTACTGCATTATACTTAATGGAAGTCACTAAATTGGATAGAGATAGAGATAGTTACAGATATATAGATATTTTAAAGGTTTCTGGGCTTCATATGGTCTTGATACCAGATGAAAAAAATTTTTATTTTTTGTTTTTATTTTTGTTTTTGTTTTTGTTTTTGTTTTGGAATAGACATGGATACCTTGTCCTATCCAATACTTTATATGAAAAAAAAATTCAAGACTTGTGGTGAAATATTTATGAGATTCTCAGGTTGGCATAATGAAATATAGCCACAGTCTTTATTCATAAAGTTCCTTCTGGGAAGCAATTGACAAGGAGCTCTCTTTTTAAGTAGTGGATGGGTTTTCATCTAAAGTATGGAATCAAGTAACCTACCAATAAGTTATAACCAATTACAGAACATGTACTTTATTGTAGCTTACAAACATTTTTCTTTTACAGCACAATAGATTCAAGATTCTCTTATAGTTAATCAACCTCACTTTAAGTCCAATATTTTTTAAAAGTGGGAGACAAAATAGTGAGGTATAGATACACCCTGTGGAATTAATCAAACTCTGTGCATAGGAAGTATATATGATGGCAGTGGGTGCTCAGTGCTTTTGATAAGATCACTGGTTTGTCTTGGATGCATGAGGCTGTGTTAGTTTTAAGCATTGGCATCATGATACAGTCATCTCAGGATATCAGGTTTTCAGAAGCAGGTGGGAATTTTACTTTAGGATTTGGACAAGAAAACTCGATCTTTTTAGAGTACTGGGAATTAAAGTTTTCTATTTTTTTCCCCATCCCAGATAAAAGTAGCTAATGGAAAGTCTTCTATGTGTTCATCTTTAAACAGGTAATCAAAACTTAAGAAACGAGATACTCTGAATGTTGAATAGTGTGTTAAATAAGGAGGCAGATGTATCAGTGACAATCATGCATTATCTAAATTAACTTGACTAAATTGAACTTGTAGATGGGAAGAGCTAGACTCTTCTGAATAATATGTGAAATTAAGAAGCCTATGTAACTTATCTAAGATTATGTAAATAATTAGATATGGAGGTCAGCCTATAATTTTATATATCTCACATTGTCAGATCCTAAGGGGCCTTCTTGTTCCCAGGGGTTATCATGATTAGAAACATGGCATGGGCTTAATCATAGGACAGTTCTAGCTATGGCTCAGACACATGGTAGATTTTTAGAACTTGTGCAATTTACTTATACTTACTTATCTGTCTATTCTTAATGGGATATCCATTTCATTGAATATGAAATTAATAAATGTCTGGAAAAAATTCCTTTTGCAGGGAATGAATTTTGAATTAATAATATATATATATATATATGTGTGTGTGTGTGTGTGTGTATATTATTAATTCAAAATCCATATATATATTTTTTCTCATATCTAATATCTAGTGTTCTGCTTATATATATTACTAACATTGGCTTCTCAACCCAAATATGTGTTGCTATGAAGACAGGAGATAATAAATCTGAAAACCAAGAGTGTTCTCCAAATATACACATCATTATGAGAGTCCCAGTTCTTACAACTACGTGACTTTTAGACCAAACTCCCTTGAAAGTGATTTATGATAAATTCCAAAAAAGACAAAGATCTGGGAGTATTGGCTTAAACATCTAAAGTAAGATAAGAATCCTGGTCTTATCATTTGTTGGTTTATTTTCCACTGAAACTGAAGAATGTAACTTTCTTCTTTATCTGTCCTGTACATATTTTCTTTAGAATTCGTATCAGATTCCACCATAGGCAAGCATGATTCAGTTTCATAGTTTTTCCTTTCCACTGAAAAATTGGTTTCAGTCACTTAAGTTTCAAGCTCCATTTCCAAGCCCACAATGGAGACAAGTCTCAAAGCAAAGGTGTTTTAAGAACTGGTTAATTCTATAGCACAGGTACAAAGCAAAAGTATTTAAAGAAGTAGTGAATTCTGTAGCAAAGCCATGAGAGTGGGTTTCAAACTGATGTCTACATAGAAATGCTATGTATTTCCTAATACCTGATGAACACACATAAAACCATAGAGAGCTTAGTTATTTTTTTCTGCTTGCTTTGCCTTATAAGTCAAAACAATTCTTAACAGTCTAACTCCCATTTATTATAGGGATTCTTTAAAAAATGACTTTTTAAAAGTAGAGTTTTGCTAGTTCCATAAAATAAGTGAACATTTTATTACCCAAAAAAAAAATGGTGAGGAGAATAAGTGGAACTAGTGAAAGTTTTCATGTATAAATTGTTTATTATACGTGGGTCAACAATATGCATACTGTGAGATCTACTAAAATGTAAGACATTGTATAACAATAGGAATTAATTAAAAGGAGACTAAAACACGGTGTCTTCTCTTAGTATTAAAGATGTCACTCATTAAATTAATACCTACTGAGTATACAGTGTAGTTTTATATGCACTCATTAATGTATGGTGCACATTTGTGTACTGCCTGGGTAACAACCCTATCCTCCCCAACATCCCAGCATCCTTCACCTTGTTTTCATCCATGAATGTCTAGCAGTAGTTAGCACATTCTTTTTCTTAGGCTCAAGGACGTGGTCAGTGTTAGGATATTCAAAGTCAATAGTTACAAAGAAGACAGTAACCAAGAACAAAAGGAGAGCCTATGCAGAGATTTTGCAATATAGTGATTGTATGAATACTCATGTCAGTTTAGTCTTAGGTTCCTGAAAGTTATGCTAGAGATGAGTCTCTTCCAGAGCTTATATTCTACATCCCTGTGTCATAATATCTCTTTATTTGTGTTAGTGTTTCCCTACTGTTCACCCTTTCCGGATCCTGACTTGGTTGCTGTTTTAATCCTCACCCACACGACACTGCTTATATGCCACAGATATCACATTCTGTTCTGCATCCTCTGCCCCATGCCATCTTCCTCAAGCCCACTTTTTGGATCTTAATTCCAGCATCTGTATTGCTGAAGACCCTCATGAGAATATGGGAGTCATTACAAATGATTGGAAATCAGGACCTCCTTCTACCTCACAGGTCCAGGGATACAAGAGGTGAAGCAGTGTTCTTCCCTCTCCCAATATAAGTGGTGGATGTTAAAGAATGGTAAGGGATTTAGCTTTGCTCTAGAAAGTCTACTTAGAAATTTGATATCATACCTCAGTCACATGATGAATTAATTAAATCTTGCCAAGGTATCCTGGAAAACTAAAACCGTGTATTATATAATTTCCTATGAGAAAAGTTCTCTATCGTCCATGCAGTGGACTTTAGAATTTAACCATGATTGCACACACAACTGCTTTTAAGTTGGGACTCGTCACTCAAGGTGAAAATGAAATAACCATTCAATATAATGTATGGCAAAGGAAAAAAATAAATGATAAAGATATGTGTTGTAGACTTTTAGAAGACTAATCAATATGTCCCAAAGGGAATGGAAAAGGAAATAAATTTTGAAGGGCTATAGACTTTTTTAAGAGAAAGGAGAAAGACATTCCCAGGTATTATAAATTGACCACAGTACATGATATCGTAAAGTATTCATTTGTGTGCATATGTATGCATGTGTTTGCTAGTTTATTTTTCCCACCCCTACATACATACCTCTTGCTTCAGTATTAATATTCTGGATTTGTTTTGTGAAATTGACCCTTTCCTACTTCTTAAAGATATATACCCCTAATTTAAGCTATGGCTAAAATCAGCCTTTCTTCTAAGTATTTCAGTTATTGGGCCAATGAATTCTTTGGTTGTCAGTTTATTTGACTCTTTTATTACTTGCAACAGGAAGTTAAATGGTAGGTGTGTTGATAAATTTCCAGTTTGGGATATAATAGTGACAAGAAAAGACCTGCTGGACTAGAGTGGAAGATCCATGTTTGTAGGCTAATTTAAGGTAAGTAAAGTACAGGTAGAAAAGTAAACCTCAAGTCTGAAATTGATACCATTGATCATATGGTTGATAGACACCTTGCTTTTGCTTTTTATAGGAGCTCCATTTTAGCTTTGCTCTTTTTTTTTCCTAGTCAAGGAGTGGTAACATCAGGCTTTGCCCACAGCCAAATAATCATTCTTAACTCACAGAAGTCAAACAAACGCCAGCCTTAACTTCTGCTCTGAAGGTTCCTGACTCTATATTCTTTTGCTGCTAATCATGAAACTAAGCCTCATATAAAAGGTTAATGTGTCCCTGAGATTTTTTCTCTTCTTCCCACTAAAGAGGGATTTTTATTTAATTTATAAGAGGAGAAGGAGGAAGTGGCTAATCTTAGGCTGTTTACAGAAACTCCTCCAGTGCCCCCAGACTGGCCTAGCCTATCTGATTCAGATCTATTTCAGGGTGGAATCCATGAGGGTCCTTCATGTTCCTTTTTTTTTTTTCATGCAGGGATGGGGCCTAGACAAAAATGTATACTTACATAATCACTAAGATGTCATATTTAATCATCTGGTTAGGAACTGGGCCAAAGTTTCTTTCTCGGTGAGAATCTGTAGCTCTAGAGTTGCTGATATTAATGACTTCCTGTGTTTCTCTATTTTTCGGGTTAACTTGGGGCCAAAACTTCCTTATAGGAGGAAACTGATTTTTCTTTTCAATAAATGGTTTTAGAACTAAATATATAGCTTGACACTTATGGTGATAACAATTGCAGCAGTATACATTTCCCCCTTTATGAAAACTGTTAGCCAAGTTTCTTTTTAAAAACCTTCAATATCTATAGACTGGGTAATTTCTATACATTCTTTTTTTTAAAATATATTTTATTGACTTTTTTACAGAGAAGAAGGCAGAGGGATAAAGAGAAACATCAATGAGAGAGACATCCATCAGCCGCCTCCTGCACCCCCCCTACTGGGGATGTTCCCGCAACCAAGATACAGGCCCTTGACCGGAATTGAACCTGGAACTTTTCAGTCCGCAGGCCCATGCTCTATCCACTGAGCCAAACCGGTTTCAGTAAATTCTATACATTCTTGAGGTTCCCAAAATGTCTTGAGGTTCCTTTCTTGCCATCTCTGAGAAAAGCATTCCTTATCTGGAAAGATGGCCAATGAACTATGTAACCAAAGCAAGGTACCAGGCTTTCTTCAAGGGGCTCTTATCGGCTTCAAAGTCAGTTTTCATTCCTTAAAGCTTTCTGGAGACATTCTGAGTCCAGGCATATCTCTCTCAGATATGACATTCCAGTCAGAGTCATAGTTAATAAAACTACTCATGTTTCACTTTTCTCTCATCCTTTGACTTGGAATTAGTGAAAGCTAAAACACGTTTTCTTTCACAGGACCATTTGTTATAATTATTGTTCTAGCATTTGCAAAGCTTCCTATCTATAATGAAGACAAGAGGATCTCTTCTGGAAATATAGATTGACTCCTCAATAACACTACTAGTAAGGTTTATAACACAGTTTGTCTCCACCAGGTTATAAGCCCTATTAGTACTCGGGGAATACCACCTCTAGACACATCACAACCTCCTTCCATGCCCAGGCTTCATCGTCCCTCTGACAGAGAGCAAGGATCTCTTGGCTCTGAAGAAATACAGTATCCCTTTCATCTTGAAGCAGCTATAGAAGAGACCTTGCACTCCCTTTCTTGAAAAAATTTCAGAGTCAAGATCCTTGAAGGGGGGACGCTGTAGGCAGTTAGACAAACATGAGCACAGCCAGGACAGTGGACCAGATACCAGGGTAGAAAGTCCTAGGTACCTAACAATGGACAATTAATCGTAGGGTAAGACCTTTCCTTCCCTAGCAAACCCTGGCCATGAGTTTTGGACCCCTTGACCTTTCCTCCCTAGAGATAACATCTATACCTCAGTTATATTTCAGCTTCATGCCCAGGTAAGCAATAAAACCAGCCACTGCTGATATCAGGACCATCTGCATGGAATAGTGCCCTCCTGCCCTGAAAGGACACACGTAAAAAACTGTTGAATATTTGCCGAGACCGGTTTGGCTCAGTGAATAGAGCATTGGCCTGCGGACTGAAAAGTCCCAGGTTCGATTCCTGTCAGAGGCATGTACCTTGCTTGTGGGCACATCTCCAGTAGGGGGCGTGCAGGAGGCAGCTGATCGATGTCTCTCTCTCATCGATGTTTCTGACTTTCTATTACTCTCCCTTACTCTCTGTGAAAAATCAATAAAACATATTAACAAAAAAACAAAAAACTGCTGAATATTCTATTGATCTTCCAGTCAATCAGTGGAGACCACAATCCTGAAAGGACACACGTAGAAAACTGCTGAATATTCTATTGATCTTCCCCTGGGACCTCCCCTAAATCTTCCCCCTGAAAACCCTTAGAACAGAGGACCCAGTGTGCTCTCCCTTTTGGGAGCATGTCCCTACCTCTCTCTCTCTCTTCTCCCTCCCCCCCCTATTCCAGGCAGGTTACCATTAGCTTCCCCACTCCCATGTTTCATGAGTCCTTTTTTTACCTCTTGAACTTGTTTGCTAAGCCCATTTCTTCTAGTCATCACTTTTTATACCCAATAAATGTTCTCTTACAAAAAATAAAAGAAACCTTCCTTTGCCCATTCTAATAATGGCGTTAGTAGGTAAAAACATATTCTGTGAGTTCATCTGACCATAGAGTATCTTACTGTTTTAAAAGGAAGACTAAGGTTGTCCAATCAGAGTGGACTTTAGGACTTTAGTTATGAATGTTGGGCTTACCTTCTGGGCTTGGGGAAAGGATGCGGAGAGAGCCTGGTGTTGAAAGGACTGTCTGTGCAGCCTAATGACAGAAAACCCAGAGGAAGCAGAGCCAACAGATAGATACTACTACAATGTTCAGGTACAAATCCGGCTCTAACAGAAGCAATACTGAACCCAGAGCTAAGTCCAATTAAGTCGGTTTTGTTTTCTTAAAGATTACATCAGGATGGATGTAGCTATTTATATTTTGGTACTATAAAAAATATGTTCCCCTCTGCCTCTTCTCTTGGAAAACCCCTTTTTCTTGAAATTCCTCCCAAGTATTTATTCCTCTGTGAAACTTTTTGTGACACAGCTTGGTAGCTGGTCAGTCTATTAAAATCTTTATCATATAACACAATGACATGTTTACTTCTCTGTATTTCTCACATTGTAGATTGCTGTAAATTTTGTTATAACACTTATTTAGAACATTCTGTGCCATATTGTGTTAAGTTTGGGGGATTTGTTTCTGAGCAAAACATTGTGCTCTTTGTGAACTTTTGTACTGGCAGATTATTGATCATTAAAGCTGCAATGTGGTTTAGCCAAAGGAAGAACTAGGGGACTATAGAAAATGGCTAGTAAACAAATGATTACACATGTTATATGTTTTAGTAATCACAAAAAGGGGGAAATTGAAGTACTAAATATTGTGATTCCTATGGACATCATGGTGTTTTGTTTAAGTAGGAAGTGTTTCAGTTCTTGTATACAATAGAAACATGAATAGATTTACTGAATTTAATACATGGTTCAAAACATACTCATCTTTGAGACTTTCTAGATTAACACCACCCCCAAAACACTGAGACTTTCATTTAATATACTAGAGGCCAGTGCACGGAATTTGTACATGGGAGGGCAAGGGTGATATCCTCAGCCTGGCCTGCACCCTCTCCAATCTGGGACCCCCTCAGGGGATGTCTGGCTGCCTGTTTAGGGGTATTAAATCCAGCCATTAGGAAAAATCACATAGAATGCCCTTAACATACAAACAGTTTGGTTTTATGAGTTGTTTTAATAATAACGGCCATTTAAATAATATCTGCTTACATACAATACAGCTGGCACTATATGAATTCAGAATGTTAATATCACAAAATCATAGAAGATTGGAGTGAAAATAACCTTGAAATGTCTAGTCCAAATTTTGATAAATATTGGAATTACCTTTTCAAAGATTTTGAATGCCTTTTGTCCTAAGATGCTTAAACAACTTTTGAGGCAACCCATTTTCTGTGAAAGGGCAGGGGGACTCCAGCTGAGAGGAAAGGACCGGGACACTCCACTGCCAGGCAAGTGGCATGGCCAGACCTGCCCTTAAGCTGTGCCAGTTGCCTGCCATGCCCCAGAACTGGGGGACTCTGGTGGGGCTGCAGAGACTGGGCACCACCCTCTTGTGGTTATGGGTGCTGCCATCTTTGGGACAGTCAATTTGCATGTTCCCTCTTTATTAGATAAAATACCTTTTCCTTCATTTATTTGTTAATTTTTAAGAATTAGTGATTGGTATTCATAAGCTACATATCTCAGGTCTTTAAAGATTTCATAAAACAAAATTGCAGAAATATTTTCTAAAGTACATAAGTTCTCCTTGAATCAGAATGTCATCAAAAGTCACATATATACCACCATGTGCCCACAGCCCATGCTTACCATCTTTTTAGTTTTCACATATTCTTATCCATGTTATAAAAGTATTACATTGGCTAGATAGCTCATTGAATAGTTTTTAAAATGTTTTTTTTCTTATTTCTATGCACGACAAACTGTAGATTATATTGAAGTGATAGGTCAAGAGTAAATTTGACAATTCACTTTTGATAGTATCTAAAACTATTATACTCTGGCTAAGAACCAAGGATTTATTATTTGTTTTGGCTTTGTGTTTTTTTTTGTTGTTGTTGTTGTTGTTTTTGTGTGTGTGTGTGTGTGTGTGTGTGTGTGTGTGTGTGTGTTTTATAACCTAGTGATTTCAGTTAGACTTCCAATCTGCCTTATTCCAGAACCAGTTTTTAAAAATATTTCAGAAAATGCAGGTTATCTTTTATTCTTTCAGGCAAGACAAACTTACAAGAGTGGTTAAGCAGGTCAGTGATGTGATCTGAGCAGTGCTGTTGATTGCTAGTCCTAGAAGAATAACAGATATTTTCTTTGGTCTTACAATGAAGGATAATTATTTTAGTAAAATAAACATGACCTAGTAATAATCACAAAATAGATGGCATCACTATTAACTAGCATTATTTTGAATATGCAGATAAATTCAGAGCCACACTGGTAGAATATTTTGAGTTTTCTTCACATTCCCTCCTTTATTCAATTTATTTTTTATTTTCCTTCTCAACATTGCAGAATAAACATCTTGGAATCGATGCAGATTTGGAAAACAATTCAAGAAATAATTCAGAGAGTTTTCATACACACCACACCTGTTTTTTACAATTATTAACATTTTGCATTAGTGTGGTGCATTTGTATAATTAATAATTGATAAACTAGTATCGGTACGTTTTTATTTACTAAATTACGTACTGTATTCAGATCACCTTAGTTTTTACCTGGAGCCCTTTAGCTGTTATAGACAGGCAATGAAAACATTGAAGTAATGCTTGGGGGTAGGACAGAATATTTAAAGACCCTCTTCCCCTCCTTCTCTCTCAGCCTGAATTTTCAGAAATCTGAATTCCTATTGGTCTTACCAACAGATTGAGGTAAAAATAGCCTCTGTCAAGTGATGTGCTTCCCATGGGAGTTAGATGGACCTCAAAGTAAAGATTAGGGAGTAATAGTATGATCATAGATCCTGAACTCAGACATCCTGATTGGAATCCTATGTTTGCCCTTTACCAGTTAATTAACCTTAGGCAAGCTTTAAATAGCTTCTTGTGTCTCATTTTCCTCCTCTGTATAATTATAATAGTTGTACCTATTAATATGGCTGATATAAAGTAAAATTCGTTAATATTTGTTATGTGATTAGAACAAAAACATGAGACATAGCACATGGTATAAAAGTATTTAAAATATGCATGCAAATTTAAACTCAAATTATCTCTAGATATTTGTTAACTTGGCTTTAAACATTTTAATTTTTAAAAAAATCCTTAATCATTCATTATGAGGGTGTTTGCTTTGTGTGTGCATGTGTGTGTTTATGTCCTTGTCTAAAAGACTGGAGATGGGGAAGGAGGAGAGTCTGTGTCCATGAATGGATGAAAATGTTAAGTGGAGAAGGTCATCTCTTTTGTGTCCAGTATGTTAATTATTGAATTGTGAGCAGCCAAGCATGCATGCTTCAGCTATCCTATCCTATAGGGAACTCCCCCTTTCAATAACCTTACCATTTCTGAACTTTATTTATATGGTACACATTAGCAAGATTACAGTTTATTAAGGAAGACTGGTTCTGGCCCTTTATGCCAAACACATCTGACCAAGTCTGGCTGTCGCAGCCAATTCCGAATGTTGCCTCGAGGAATGGCATGGAGTGTGCCTAGTAATATTCATGAGATGGCCTTCTCCTAGAGACATTGAGAGCCCTTGACTGATTGCTTTTGCTCTACTTTCTTTGCTGTTTTGTTTGTTTGTTTTTTACATTTTTATTTTTTTATTTTTACTGAATTTATTGGAGTGGCATTGGTCAATAAAATTATACAGGTTTCAAGTGTACAATTTATAATACATCATTGGTATATGGCATTGTGTGTTCACTACCCAAAGTCACATTTCCTTCTGTCACCATTTATCCTCCCTTTACCCTCTTTACTTACCCCCATCCCCTTTCTACTTTCTGTTTTAAATGTACAATCTCTTGAATTTTTCTCTACTCTATTTTCTCATGCTACTTCCTACTTTGGTTTAACCGATGACAATTTCAACTACTGTGTGACACTCACCCTCCCAGGGCTCTTCTTTGTTCTCTCACTTTTTCCCTAGCAATTATCTGTGTTCAGTCAGACCTTCTGACTCTTTTAGTCCCTTGGGGCTGCTTCGTATCAGCGTTCAGCTCACTGAAAATATGCTTTTGTCAAACAGCTGTGCTGATAGGAACTCCGCCAAAGAACAGCATTTTTCTTCCAAAGTAAC
The DNA here is from genome assembly GCA_004026805.1 of Lasiurus borealis. Taxonomy (NCBI): domain Eukaryota; kingdom Metazoa; phylum Chordata; class Mammalia; order Chiroptera; family Vespertilionidae; genus Lasiurus; species Lasiurus borealis. Next base: position 29,865 of record PVJN01015646.1, on the reverse strand, counting down.
TAAGTGTGCATAGGTCTTAAGAGAACTAGAAGTGAAGAAACCTCCAAACTATGAAAGATATTTTTTTTCAAAAGAAAAAGATAGCTAAACCCTTAACCCCAGACCATGGCACATACATAGTTTTTATTTGAAAACCAAGCTGAAAAGATGAGGGAAGAGCTGGTGTCCTGCAAAGTGGCAGTCACAGTCATCATTTGAAAACTTGTCACATTACATTTCAACTTGTGTGTTTGCCGTATTCTACATTAGTGTTTCTGTCTTGGTATTGTTGATATTTTTGGTCAGGAAAATTCTATGTTGCAAGATGTCATTGTAGGATATTTATCAGCATCCCTGGCCTCAACAATGCCAGTGGAACCCACCATCACCACTGTCACCATTTATGGCAACTAAAGTGTTGCTAGGTATTGCCAGATGTCCCTGATTGAGAATTCAGCACTGCACATCTAAAACATTCTTTTCCAGGAGATGGGTAAACCAATGGGGAAAAGACATGCTTAGATGGGAAGCTTTAAATATGAGTTTAGAAACTTGGGTAGAACTTCAAAGAGTTATACTCAAGTGTTATTGTTATCTGAGCCTGCTTAATCATTCCATTTTTGTACTTGGTGTTTATTTGAGCAAAAATCAGCAATAACCACCAGTGCAAAAGGAAGTCCTGCTTTTATTATGGCAAAATAAACAAAGCTCTGTCTCTTGGAATCTCTTAGTTTTTTTTTTTTTTTTTCATGAATGCTTTCCTTAAGATGGGATAATGCTAAGTAGTTTGCCAGTTTGTGTGGCTGAAATAAGTGAAACACAAAAGGTAGCAACTCACCTATGGAGCCTAACATATGCCCAGAGCCAGGACACCTAGAGTGCCAGAGCCCCTATTCTTTTGCTTATAGTTTAAAGCCAATCACTGCTGTTTTGGGTTGTGTTTTTAGTATGAACATTAAAAAGGCATGTTGATGGCAGAGAAACCAATACACAGATCAATGGAAGAGAATAGAGAACCCAACTATAAAACCACATATAATTATAAGGACAGATAATTCTTGACGAAGGAGCCAGAAATTCACATTGGAGTAAAGGTAGTCTCTTCAATAAATGGTGCTGGGAAAACTAGAAAGCCACATGCAAATGATTGAACTGGACTGCAGTTTGTCCCCATGTACTAATGCACAAATTTAATTCAAAATGGATCATAGATTGAGACATATGACCCAAGACATAAGACATAAGTCACATATAGAAAATATATAGGTACCAAACTTGTGGACCTGGGTGGTAGAGAACATTTTATGGACTTGACCCTATAGGCAAGGGAGGTAAAGGCAAAAAATAAATGAATGGGGCTATATCAAACTGAAGAGCTTCTGCACAGCAAAAGAAATGGATAACAAAAGAAAACAAGCAGGCAGCCAACTAGATGGGAGATGATATTTGCAAACAGTAGCTCTGACAAAGGTTTAATTCCCAGAATATACAAATAACTTATAAAACTCAACACCAAACAAATAATCCAATCAAAAAGTGGGCAGAGGACCTGAAAATAGACCTCTCACAAGAAGACATACAAACAGCAAATATATATATGAAAATATGTTCAACCTCACTGGCGATCAGGGAAATGCAAATTAAAACTATAATGAGATACCACCTTACACCAGTTAGAGTGGCCATTATCAACAAGACAGTAATATCAAGCGCTGGAGAGGTTGTGGTATAACCACTACAAAAAGCAGTCTGGTGAGTCCTCAAAAAATTAAAAATAGAGCTACCATATGACTCAACAACCCCATTCCTGGGTAAATACCTAAGAAACTCAAAATCATTTATATGCAAAGATATATGCATAAGAAGATGTGGTATATATAGTACTCAATGGAGTACTACATGGCCATAAGGAAGGATAAAATAGTGTCATTTACAACAATATGGAAGGACTTTGAGAACATTATGTGAAGTGAAATAAGTCAAACAGAGAAAGCTAAGAACCATATGATTTTACTCATATGTGGACTATAAAACTGAGACATATGAACACAAAAAGCAGTGTGGGGGTGACCCAAGGGAGGTGGGTGGTGGGAGAAGGGGATCCTAATATGAGGTGACAGGAGAAGATTTGACTCTGGCTGGTTAGCACATGGTCCTATATACAGATTTTGTAGATTAGTAATCCACATGTGTAACCTATATGCTCATGTAGACTAATGTAAGCCAATTAAAATTTAAAATGATGAAAAAAAGAGCATGTTGTCTTTGTAGCAAAATTTAAAATAGCCATTTTGTAATTGCTGACTGAGGTCATGTCTACCAAAGATTCTCTACTTAAAAACCCCTCTTCACTATGCGTAACAACATTTTTTTTCATGTCGTAAGCACTGAACTAGCATAATTCAACTTTACTCAAGAATGAGTAAGTGCCAGAAAAAGATAGAATCCATAAAAGTCTCAGAGAAAATTCAAAGAGAATTTCTGGCTTGAGAATAAGGAATGGCCCAGGATTTGTAGAACCTGAAGCTTGTAGAATTAGTGTGGCCTCTTAAATTTAATAATATTAAATTATATATGCAATAGTTGGTAAGAAAGGAAGCATTTAATTTTAGTGAAAAAAGTAATTTACTACCATTATACTTTATTCAATGCTGGCAAATTGCATATAAACGTACACTGAAAAAAATAATGTTATTTTTATTAATAACTACATGATACCCTCTATCACATTTCCCTATAATTTCTGGTTTCAGGATCTTTTTTTAAATATATTTTATTGATTTTTCACAGAGAGGAAGGGAGAGGGATAGAAAGTCAGAAACATCGATGAGAGAGACATCGATCAGCAGCCTCCTGCACACCCCACACTGGAGATGTGCCTGCAAGCAAGGTACATGCCCCCGACCAGAATCGAACCCGGGACCTTTCAGTCCGCAGGCCTACGCTCTATCCACTGAGCCAAACCGGTCTCTGCAAGGCTTCAGGATCTTTTATATTATCTTCCTTTAATTTATGTTTTATCTCCTCAATCATGCTGATTTGAAATAGCTTATTTTCATTAAAAAAAGTTATATTTAGGTATATAATCATTTTGTTAAGCTTTTAGGATTAATGTCAAATTTGGAAGTACCTCATGTCTTATTTATAAGATTTGGTATAAAATGAGGAGCACAGGGAGTGGTGGTGCATATCGTGGATATGATGCAGTCAGTAGGCTGCCCTGAGATAGTTAGTGACTCCTGAAAGAAGGTAAAGCAGTGGCGGTTGTGCTAGCTAACAAGGGGATGTGTGCTCCAGGCTTCATGAATAGAGAATGCAGAATGAAAGAGGCTCAGAGGGCAATCAATGAACCAGACCGAATGCCAGCCAGTAAGTATACAATGGAAGACATGAAGGAGGAAGAAGAGCAGGAAACAATGAGCCCAGAGACTAATTTGCAACAGATACAGTCATGGAGCTTGATCACAAATGGTCCCCTGGTGCCTCACAGATGGCATGTAGTGCGCACTTTGAAATGCTTGGTGAATGGTAATGGCAAGTGAATGAATAGCCACTGTTGTCCAAGGCCCGTGGCCTAATGAATGATCAGAGAAGTAACAGTCAAGGAGAACCGGGGGTGGTTAAAATTCAAGAGGAACATGGACAAAACAGCCTGGAAGCCCAGTAGCAGGACGACTCTGGAGCGTTAAGAAAGCTTTCACTAGGGATGAAACCTGAGAGAAGATCTGCAATATGAGTAGGAATGAGCCTGCAGAGAAGAGAGCTGTGCATTCCAGTGGGGAGCACAATAGGTGATAATTAAGGAAAGAGGTGCAGAAAAACGCAGTGTGTACAAGGCACAGAAAATAATGCTCTTTATCTGGAGCATGGGGTACACATAAGACAATAGCAAACAATAAAGCAGGAGAAGTGAGCAGCAACCAGATATCCAAGGTACTTAAATGTATACTACCAACTTCTTTATTCTATATAATAAAAGTCTAATATGCAAATTGTCCCCTTGGGAGTTTGACCCACCAGGAGTTCAACCAGTTGTTATGATGTACGCTGACCACCAGGGGGCAGTGAGGAATGAAAGAAGGCCCTTGCCACAGCCAACAGCTGGGGAAGGAAGATCCTGATCATCCCTGATTGCCCGCCAGGCCTAGGGACCCTACGCATGCACAAATTTCATGCACCGGGCCTCTAGTAAATTAATAAAAGCCATTGGATTGTTTTAAGCAGAGAAGTAACAAGTCCAAGTTCTTCTGTGCTGCAATTATTCATCACCTCTTGGCTCAAGTGCCACAAGGAACAATTTTTGCTTGGGTCACCTTAGTGTGCACAACCCCCTCAAAACTCTCTCTCCTTAACCCCTTATATCCATATTCAGTCTTTTAACTAACTGATGTGAAATTTTTACCCTGCTGCATTTTCTTTGTATATATTTGAGCACTTCTAGATTAGATGAAATTTTCCTTTAGTCATATAAACACATATGACAGTTTATATTTTAATAAAAGGAAAGAAATATGGCATCTTTTATTTTAGTTAAATAAGCTTTACAACTAAATTAAATATATCATTCTTAAATTTCAATTTTAAAAAATCAAAGCTCTGATAAAAAAAATTCAAGTGGACTACTGAAAATTTTTACTATTGCTCATGCGTTTACTATCATTTTATGACTATTTTCATCAGACATCTGCCTCTAGAAGCATATTTCTTTGCACACTACTGTATATTAGTCTGTTTACTACTGCCACCTGCTGGTCATAGTTGAGATCACATGCTTGCATCCTTTTGGTTAAATATGTAACGTAATGGGTTTTATAAAATTAAATGCATTTGTAGGAACAAAGATGAAGTAATCAGTATTTCATCTCTGTATTTAATATTAAGTTTCTTCTCCTTGCATCTTATAAGAAGCTCTCAACTTTCATTGATATATCCAGAGCTCTATGATGAAGACAGATTCTTTATTAGCATGATACTACTTGTCTTTCTCACATTCTTCTGGCAAACAGCTGTCTTTAACCATGTCACTCTCTTCCTCTGATACCTTACACTCCTCCTCAGCATAGCAGTTCACACAGCCACTTCCACTTGTGTGTAACCAATGAGTTAAAAAGTTTTGCTTTTGGCTTTGAACTTTTTAAAAAAAAATATTTTAAAAGGAGGTTTGTGTGTGTGTTTTCATACCTGTGAGATTTGATGGTGTGAAACACTTAGGAGTCAAAAATCCCAAACCATCATAGCTCTTTGGGATATAAATTCTTGGTATTTCAATGCTGCACATTTATTAAGGTTCTACAATTGAAGTCCAAATGTTTCTCTGTGCCCCTTGTTGAGTCAGAAATAAGGATACAAACCGTCGTAGAAGATGTCTTAACTTGGGAAAAACATATGTGTTGGTATTAAATTCAATTATTCATAAATTTTAATTTTTGAATATTCTCTCTAAATGAGCCCCACCTTTCTCATAATTCCAAGCACAATAAGTTAGAATGATTAAAATTTTGAAGTCTAGCAAAACTGGATGTGAATTACACAGATTAGGTGGGATTTAAATTAAATGGACATTTTGGTAAGAAAACCATGTATTTACAATAGATAGACTAGTGCAGTGCAGTATGGCATAGTAGAGAGATTAAGATCAGGGGCTATGGATTCAGATGTCCAGGGTTGAAATTCTGGCTTACTTGAGCAAATTAGTTAACCCTTTCATCTGTAAAATCAAGATAATAATAGCACCCACATCACACAACTATTGTGAAAAATAAATGAATGTATGTCTCTGCAGGGCAATGCATATGGTACACATTTTACAGTATTGTCTATTATTGTTATTTATCCAGCGATTAAAATTTTTATTCCCGTGATGGCCTCTGTGAATAAAATAAAAAAGAGCACACAATTTCCAAATATAAAGATTGTGCATTAAGATTCAGGTGGAAGCAGTGAACTCACTTTGAATCAAACCTGTGCTTCCTTGATAGTATAGCTGTTTTCAGAGGTCCCATTGGTCAGTTTTATAGAAAAACAAAGCATTGGGTTATTTTAATGATGCCGAGTAAGTGCTGAAAACTGTGTTTGCTGGAAATTATATAAAACACCATGCCTGTATTTTGTCCCAATGTTCCTTGGTCTCATGAGAATTTTTCCGTTGGAACTGGTCCCTAGAGACATGAAATATCAGAATTATCTTTAAAAATACTTCACTTTCTTGGCTTCCAGTTTCATAAAAAAAAATATTTTGACTGCCTGGGTAAATGGCATGAGTCACATTTTGTCTAAACTTAATGTGTGATAGCAACTTAATTCCCTTGAGCGGGCACTCACCCAGACTTGAACTTTTGCCACATTATGAGGAGAGAGATCCCTCAGTATACCTCAGCATCCTGTGTGAGATTCCCGGTCTTCAACAATGACCACTACATGTAAAGACCAGAGTCAACACCATAACAAAAATGGGAAGACCCAGGAAAAAAAAAAGAAAAATAAATAAATAAGTCTATTTCCCCAAAACCGAAAAATAGACCTGTGCTTACATAAGACAACTTGTGAGAAAATTTCTGCTCCATCATCGTCATGAACATTTCTGAAAGTTAGTCTTACAGAGTTTATGTTGGAGTTGTGACTGAGTCTGGAGGCTTCTCCTGTTGTTGAATGAATCATCAAAACACCACTGAATACACATGCTTTGGGTATTGTCTCCCAATGACTTTTAGAATTCTTTTGAAATTATAAGGAGTATAAATTATTTAAGTTATTAAAATTATGAAGTTTACCTCTTTGTTTACATTTGTGATATCATTTGTCTTTTAGACATGGTAGTTTGAGTACTCATTTCGATGAAGCTTTCATACTCAAACTACAATATGGTCATATAATGTATCTTTACTACATATTACAGAGTAAAATGATCGATGTATTGTTTCTTACAAGGGTATGTATATATTAACTAACCATTTATGATTTTTTCTTAAGTAATGTCTCCATGGTATAATATTGTTTCCTATCTTATATGGATCAGGGCAATTAACTTACAGAAAGGTGCTTCACTGAACATTCTTATTGCTCAAAATGTAATATAATGATACTACACATTTACTAATCACTTACATCAGTCAACTATTTAATGTATTAAGAAATAAACGTTTATTACTGTGCAAGGACACTTGGAAATAAAAAGGAAGTTCACTTTTTGAAGATAAATGATCTCATAATCTTTTATAGTTCTTCCAGGAAGCTCAGAGCTATACTTGAAGTTCGATTACAGTCACTCTATAGATCCTCATATTTGAGTTATTTCCTGAGCCATAACTGCCCCTTTCTCTTTATTCTAATGGGGACATTTCTAATCTGTTATGAGTCCATTCCTATGAATTCCTAGTCTTACAGTAGCACTCAGATACAAGATTAAAATTGGATTAAGTATTTTCACATAAATATTATGTAATCTCTATAGCACACCTATAAGTTGTAAGTATACGTATCATTCTATTTTACAAATGAGGACATCGCGACCTCAAAGAGGGTTTTCTGTTCTATCCTATACCACGAAGAGTGAGTTGCTTGAGTACTGCTTACCACAAGGTTGTATATAAGTGAACAGAAATTTGAAACTAGAGAGCCCAGCATACAACAGTTCTTGGGGAAGTCTGAAACTCTCAGAGAAGCAGAATAACCTTTTAGGTGGGGAAAGATAAAAACATCTAGAAACTAGAAAAAGAAGACATCCTGGAGCTGAGCCAAGATGTGATTCCCGAGTCCTTAACTCTACTCACTCAAGCACTGCATTCATTACCGCCAAATAAATACCTCCAATACCAAGGAGGTAAGTTTTAGACCAGTGGGCAGCAAACTCATTAGTCAACAGAGCCACAGTTTGCCAACCACTGACTGGTTTAGACACAAGCCCAAACTAAGTCCACACAATTATTTGTGGCCTTTTTTCTACAGCTACAGACCACTTTAATGCACATAATGCTCAAATTTCCCTTGTGTTTTTGTTATTTTGTGTGCTGGGTTGTTGGTTTCTTTGCTTCTTTTTTCACTTTTATGAATCCCATAGGCCCTTGGCAAAGCCTCCTTTTGGTGCGTGGAATTATGATGCTGGGAAGGCTCTTTGAAATGTCTCAGGAGAAAGTTACTCAGGCACAGAAGCTTAAAGAAATGATGCGCCTTTTCAGAAAATTAGCTTTGAATGAATAATAGGCCAGTGAAACAGCGAATCTTACACATCACATAACTTATCAACTGCGCCTCTAAGAGTCTCTCTATGCCAGAAGAGAACCTTCCATAGACAAAATAAGAGAATGTACCTTTTGGGCAATTATGAGGGGCTGAAATGCCTTTTAAAGAACGTGTCAAAAGATAATGATTAACTTGTTTTTCAGTCAGTCCCTTTGGGATGGCTTTTCACCATTTTTCTTTATTTTCATTGAAAAGACAACATTTGTATATGATTTTATTACTGATCTATGTGCCTAATGGTCGCACAGGGTTCTAAAAATTATCCTTTCATCTCCATTTTTCTATCTTTTCCTCCATCAAAAAAATACCTAGTTTCTGGTCCTTACCATTCTAAAGTCAACCACACTGAAAGGTCATATGACCATAGCAAGAAGCAAGTGGAGAGACTCAAAAATATTTTAACTCCATTTCAAAATAAGTTCCCTATTGCTCAGACTGACGCCGATTACCCTTGCCCTTTTTGTTCCTCACATTTGTAATTGCCTCCTTCCTAGATGTTTATATGTCTCACGGGCACTAACCACTTGTGGCAACAGTCTTCTCTGTTGCTTATTCAGTGGTTGACCATGCTGACCACAAGCTACTCACTTTATGTCACAACCCACAGATACCAAACCGCCATCAAGACAAAAATATCCCAGTTTAGATGGGCCTTAAGCTTGACTTAAACTTGATAGAAACCTAGGCATTTTGAAAGAAAAAGAAGAGTGGATTCATTTCTGGAAAAATAAGAGTAATGCCTTAACATCATAAAAGGTGTAGAGAGCATGTTATCAAGTAAGTTGTGTGTATAGCTGTATTCTGAAACGTTTAGGTTAGGATTCAGCGGGTGTTTATAGATCTCAGGATAATGTGTGCTCTGTGGTATAAAGTGGACCAGAAGCACAGGCTTTTACAGGATGCTGAGGGGTGAATTATTTAAGATTGTGTCACTTTGAATCAAATGTTCAAGTCTAGAACCAACATTATTGCCCACGATGGCAGGGGCTACCCATCTGCAGAGTTATATAAATGAGGAAGATTGTTCTTCAGGACCTATACTTGCCTGACACAAAAGAATAGAGGCATTTAGCCCACAAGACTGTTCATGACATGGCCCATTCTGACCTGCATAACATCATCAAAATTATAACAATGTTTTCCTTTATTCATTCCAACCTCCTTGCAATGCTGTGAAAATGCATTTCCTCACCTTCCTATTGTTATGCATGTTTTCTTTAGATGAAAGCAATTTCCTACTCTCTCAACACCCTTGTTCAGCCAGCTAAATTTCATTAAGACAAAAATCAAGTGGCGCATTTGACACTTATTCTGTCTAGTTGCTATTCCTCTGAGGTCCAATAATTCACCGTGTTTATTTTTATCAGCCTTTAGGAGCCTGCATTAAAATTGATGTTGTGCATTCAGCTTCTATTATGCTGTGAGTACTATGGGACCACAGAGGTTGATACTTTATTATATGTGCTTCCTTGAGTGACATGGTATTTGAACTATAATAGCACCCGTTGAATGCCTACTGAATAAGTGGGTGACTGACTGAATGAATGAGGTTCCTAAACTCTCCGCCTTTATTTTCATCTGCAGTATATGATTTTCTTTAACCCTGTTGACCATCCTCTTCTTTCCAACATCAAGCTTGCTCTCAGAAAGTCCTTCCAGCTCTCTGCTTCCTCCATGGTTACCTCTTTGTCCCCTGTCCCAGGTTTACTCTCCAGCATCCAAACTGTAAATTTGTATCAGAGAAAAATGATTTGAGATCTAACTTTTAAAAATGCTATTCAACTATGTAGTTATGTCCAAGTCCACCCCCATTCTTTTTTGAGTCACATTAACCCATTTCTGTTGCCATGGAGCTTCTGCAGGCAGTGGCTGTGCACTGGACAGTTGAAGGGGAGAAACCAGGGAATTTATGCGCGCCTGCCCCCCTCAGTCTCCTCCCGACACACACATCCTGCTCCACTTTTTCTGCATTTTCTGCACTCTTCCTCCTTTCCAGCTCCTACCTGACAAGCGTGTCCTACTTTCAGATTCTACTAGAATTCCTGGCCTGGATCTCTAATAACACTGTCTCTTCCTGTTGTCATTCTACTCCATAAAGAGTTTCCTGCCTAATGTTACTTATTTCTTGGTAGCTTTACCATCCCTTGTTTAGCTCCTCCACTTTTCCAAAGCCAGAGTATTTAGTTCACTGACTTAAGTTTCCTTTATTTTTAAATACTTACAATAGCTTTGTGGTTGTTATTGTTTTTCTGGTGGGATCTTGAGTCATAAAGTGAATTTAGAGATATGAGAAGAAAGTGGCTAAAATTTTTCTTGGCCTATTTTTGAATTACAAAGTAAATCTCATATTTTCTGAATGACTGCAGTGACTCTATACAATTAATTCATATCATATGGATTTCAACAGTTACTCAAAGCTCTGTGGAAACTGAAAAAAAAATAGCAAAGGTAAGGGAAAGTAACAATGGGCATAATTATCATTTTATACTTCTAATGACTAATATAACTTGTTACTCTGTCAAAGACCTAAATTCAGCTAGAATAAGCATTACTTTATGATTCTATAATTTCAGATTTATTTTGCTAAAAAAATAAATTGCATTTAGTTTCATGTAAAATTATGCAACTTCTGCTGAAACCGGTTTGGCTCAGTGGCTAGAGTGTTGGCCTATGAACTGAAAGGTCCTAGGTTCAATTCTCGTCAAGGGCTTGTATATTAGTTGTGGGCACATCCCCAGTGGGGGGCGTGCAGGAGGTGGCTGATCAATGTCACTCTCTCTCTCATCAATGTTTCTAACTCTCCATCCCTCTCGCTTCCTCTCTAAGAACTCAATAAAATATATTTTAAAAAATAAAATAAAATCATGCAACTTCCTTTAAAAAATGAAATTAAATACTATTGATTCTGTTCTTAGAAATGCCAGATAATATATTTTCTCCAACTACTCAGGATGGTGGGATCATGTGGACTAACGTGATAAAAATAGATTTCCTGGAAAATTCTGCAAGCTAGTCAGAGGGAAAAAAATACATTAGATTTTCTAATATTTCCAAGAAAAGAAACTAGGACATTTAGCTTAGACTTACCTAGAAGCCCAGTTTATTCAATGATTTTAATTAAATGAATCAAACAATTATAGAAATGTTGGAATAATAATCTCAAATCACGTACCTAGGTAAAAATTTGACACCATACATTCCTTGAAAGAAGTCCAAGGAAACATAAAAAATAAAGCAAAGATGACAAGACCCAGTTGAAAATGTGCCAACTACTTTAGTTTCATTGTTAAGATACAAATAAAGGACTGTTATTTTTATTCTTCTACTGGGATATGTACATGCTCATTATATTAGCCTGATAGGGCTGCCTTAACAAAATACCATAGACTAGGTGGTTTAAACAATAGAAACACATTTCTTTACAGTTCTAGAGGCTACAAGTCAGGAGGAAGATACCAGCGGTGTTGGTTTCTTCAGAGCATTTCTCTCCTTGGATTGTAGAAAGTGAGCTTGTGTCTTTTTTTTGTTGTTTGTTTGTTTGTTTGTTTGGGGGGCTTATGTGCCAAGCACTATTCTTTTTTTAAAATGTATCTTTCTTGTTGTAAGTATTATAGGTGTCCCCTTCTACCCCACACTCCTGCCAGGCCTTCACCACAGTATTGTCTGTGTGTATGGATTAGGCATAGACACATATAGGTCCTTTAGTTAATTTCTTCTGACACCCCACCCATTCTCCAGGTCCCGCCATGTTGTCTAAAAGAGCAAGAGATCCTTCTTTTTATAGCCACATAGCATTCTGTGGTATAAACAGACCACCGCTATTTTAACCACTCATCTGCTGATAGGCACTTGGTATGTGTCCACCCACCCTAATTTTCTCTTTGTGTAAGAACCATAGTCTTATTGGATTAGAGGCCATCCAAATTACCTCATTTTAATATAATTATTTCTTGATAGATCCTTAATCAAGGCACTGGGTATTGATAAGGACTTCAACATATAAATTATGTGGGACACAATTCACCCTCTAATACTCATATAGAAATTGAATCTCTCTTTTGGAGATAATATACATTGGACTTGGTGGTTTTGGTCCTAAGGACAAAATAAAGAGGGAAATGGGAGACAGTAAAAAAGAGCAAATAAGAAAGTAGAATTGCTTCTCACTGTGCTATAGTCAAGTATGTACTGATGTTACATCTCCTCCCACATTTTTGTGCATTTTCTGTCAGTAATCATCATTTCTGCTGTCATGTTCCACCTTCATTGATCTGAATTCAGTGGTTTTCTTTGTGCTGCTTTAGCATCTGGATGTTTATCAGTACTGATAGACTGTCATCTCCTACAACAATTACATATAGACTAGAGGCCTAGCGGGATTTAGGAGGTGCCCACCTCCTGCCATGTAAGGAGGCACCCCATGAGCCGCCATTAGAGTCAGACTGTACCACTGTTGTGGGCAGCTCGGCCTCGCATTTGACTGGGGCCACAGGCGTTCAGGGCCCGCGCCTGACCACCGCCCCAGACCACCCTGTAGCACTTCTGCCAGTGTCCACTTCAGGCCACTGGTCTTGCTGCCCCAGCTCAGGCAGGCCCCCCTCTCTGGCTCCATCTCTTCTCCGGGCCTCACCTGTGCATACACAACCTCCTCCTGTCCAGTCGTCCCATTATGGCACCCTAGCCTAATTTGCATGTTACCTCTTTATAGATTAAGATGCTTTTTGACTAAGGAGGGGATTATGTCCTGATGAATCTGTCATAAGTTAGAAATGCGTTTCATACATATAACTTACCAAATATCATAGCTTAGCCTGCCTACATTAGACCTGCTCAGAATACTACAATTCGGTGAAATTATCTCACTGTCGCTGTCCAACATCATGATAGAATATCTTATTGCACCTCCCTAACCTGGGAAAATATCAGAATTCAAAATTTGAAGTATAGTTTCTACTGAATGCATATCATGTTCGCATCATAGTGAAGTCAAGTCATCATTAAGTCGGGGACTGTCTATATGTCTAGTTCCTCCATTAAACTGAGAGTTCCTGGAGGACTAGGATGAGTTGTTTCACCTTTAAGTCATCATCAGTGCTTGGCTTGGCAACCAGTAGGTCCTACCGTCACATAATTTCTTGACCCAAAAAATATTGTTCAGTGTCCTCTCTGTGGGGGTTGTAGAAAACAGTTTTACTGAAACAGTTTAATAAAAGAATCTCAGAGCAGTAGTATGGTACTGCACACATCTCCACTAATAGCAACATCACTGTCCATAATCAGGAAAAAATATCCTTTATATGTTCTCTTCTAGACACATATATGATGAGCATTATATCCTTTAGGCAGGGATTTTCTGCCATCTCAGTAATTCTATATGGCACAAGTAATTGTGAGTTCAAGACTTGAATTGTGTAGTGAGTCAAATACTATGAAATGTAGGGCCAGTTCTCAAAGTTCAGGTAGATAGACATTTATGCTGAGAAGGATGCGTGATAAATTATAAATCCAAAAACCTAGAGATGAAATGGTTACAATGCAAAGGATAGAAATAATGAAAGGACAAAATGTCAAATAAACAGTCAATTCTGAGTAGCCTATTTCACAAGCTACACAATGGAGGGGGACATCCTGTCAGTGTCAGCCCATATGTATTAGAAACCTTCTGGGGAATGAAACATTTCAAAAACACTCTGCCTCTCATCTCCAGTATACAATTCATGATCCAATACAACTTTGTATCTAGATAATTAATCACACTGGGGTCATCAAATCTCTCTATGAATGATATAAGAGGATTTTTCAGTCTACCTCTGCAAAATTGTCCAACTTCAAAAGTGAGACACTTTCAAACTTGCTCATAGCCAGCACTCAGTTAATCTGAAATCCCTTCCATCTGTCCTTCACCACTTCTTCTTCCCCATGGTTTATATTTTAAAGGTTTTTTTTTTTAATTAGAATGAATTTGTTAATTAATCTTAAAACGATTCCTGGCGCCTATTTATGCCAGGCAGTACATATGATTCCTGCTCTTATGAGGGTTGAATCCAAGCAACTAAAACTTAATTCAAATAGTAATTGTAAATATTTCTAAGTAAAGAGTATTAATTGGTATTTTAAAAAAGGCCTTGGTGTATAAAGTCCAAGTTGAACATGTATAAGAACCACCTTCAAGCACACACCTAAATCTGCAATTGTACAAACTAAATTTATCTGAGGTTGTTCCATCACTCTCCAAAGCCATCAAAAGTTTTTTTTTTTTCTTTTGAGAGCATGTATGAAGAAAAGTAGAGGCAACACTCTAAAACCCTAGATGCACTGAGACCGGTTTGACTCAGTGGATGGAGCGTCGGCTTGTGGACTGAAGGGTCCCGGGTTCGATTTTGGTCGGGGGCATGTACCTTGCTTGTGGACACATCTCCACTGTGGGGTGTGCAGGAGGCGGCTGATTGATGTCTCTCTCGCATATATGTTTCTGACTTTTTATCTCTCTCCCTTCCTCTCTGTAAAAAATCAATAAAATATATATTAAAAAAAAGTGAGATAAAACCCTAGATGCTTGATGTTACCCAAAATATTATGCCAGAAATTCATCACTGATCATTTATATCACATAACAATTATTTCAATAATATGGATATAAAATAAGCATTTTTTAAATATTATTTTCTGCTTTATCAATTTATCTTTGGTTCACCAGGTAATATTGAAAAATTCCTTTGCTTATGTTTTATACATAAGTTAAAAAACATCACCATTAGCTAACTGTATAAAATGATATAATAAAAATCATTTCTATAATATTCTCTTCTTTTGAAAGTAAGGGTCAGAAGTCTCTTTTCAAATTCAGCAATAGATAAGTCATTTAGTGGAGTTGATAGTATCATTGACTAGTCTCTGGCAGTTTCAACATTTACAGAATAAGGGTGACATTATCTATCCATGTGATTTTTGTGAGCATTGTATGAAATAATGTATTGAAAGCTCTAACGATGGTGCCTTGTATATAATCCATATAATCGTCTATGTATGTGCGCCTTCCAGAGACCTCTGATATAATAGGTTCTTTTTAAAGGATCCCAAAGGCCCTTTTCACCTGAAAAATTGTATCTACTGGAGTGTTAAGCCAAAGGTGTCAGCCTTGACGTATTTATATAAGACTGCCTATTGACTTTTTAAATTATCATCTAAATTAAGAGGAGATTGCTAGAACTAATGATCCAAGGGTCTTGTTTGCCATCTCTGTTGGCTGCCAAAAGTGTTATAAATTTCCTAGTTCCAGATCATTGCAACCACAAGAACTACATTATGCTAAGCAGATTCCTTTCCTAAATGATTTCACTGACAACATGATTTTCTCCACAGTCCCACTCATCACAGTAGAGGCTTAATGGAAATGGAAGGAAGGAAGAATAAACCTTTGCAAAAATGTGATGAAAATCAATGAAATGATGATCTGGTCAAAGGAAAAATTACTGAACATGTATAAATATGGGTTTTTCCACAACTAACAAGCTGAGAGTCATGGGGGAGGAGCCCTCAACCCTTAAACACTCCATTATTAAGTAGTCTTGGTCCTGGGGAAAAAAAAAAAAACACCTGTGTGTGACCTCTCAGGCCCTGCCACAGACAAGTACAAAAGTCTTACAAAGGGAAACTGCCCTTCTCACACAAGCTTTGGTGTCCAACCAATGCACTGTAGTCCTTGATGGAAGTGGCACTCAAGAACTTACCTCCCTTACCCCCTAAGCTAGTCATATAACTGTAGTCATAGCATAGGCACTCCTATGCAAAGGTTTCTTTATCAGAGGCCTTGGGCAGAGGCTTACTGAGGCAACTCTGCCAAGTGGTCCAAAGAGTGGTAGAAGAGGACCTTAAAGATACTTTTTGTCCTCTCTAGTTCAGTATTCTTAGCCTTTCTTATCTTCCCTCTCTCCTCCCTCTTTGGGTTCTCTCATCAGTGAGGTGTCCACCATACCTCTGCCTATGCAGCTGATTCTAGATCAGCACTATTTCATGGGGGAAATGGAATGGGGTAGAAGAGAATCAGTGTTTTCTCTAGTTTAACCTCAACTTTATACTTTCGTAGTAAATGATTGTGTTGCAGAAGACCAAAGAAAACCAAGGATGCTCCAAAGAAAAGGAGGGACACTGTTTAATACACTGGCGAACTCAGGGAACAGCCTTCCAAATCTGAGTGAAGGAACACACATGGGGCTTTTCTTTATATCCCCCCCCCGTGGTCTTTGTCCCACAAACATGGATTATGCTTCCAGTAATTTTCCAGGGCCTTGCAAGAAGGCCCCCAGGTGTTGGGTGTCTGCAGGCCGTATCTGATGGTCTGACCTGGCGCCAGCCTTAATAACCCTACCTCCGGGGAAGTGCACTGTTCAGAGTAACAGAATGTGCAAGGCCAGTATCTGGGAAGGAGATAGGGACTTAATTATAGGTTATCAGGAATGTACACTGAGCTTGCTGGCTTGGATTCAGATCACTAGCCCCAAATATCAGAGTTACATTGGAATTAGTCCTTTTTAGCCTTCTGAATTGAAGGCTCGAGCGTTGCTTTCTTTGGGTTTCTTTTTAATCCCCATCTGAGGATATTTTTCCATTGATTTTAGAGAGATTGGAAGAGAGAGGGAGAGAGAGAGAAATATTGATATGAGAGAAACACATGGGAGCTAGGCTGGGGAGGAGCCTTCCCAGATACTAGCCCTTGGTATAAATCAAACCTGGGATCCTTTAGTCCCCAGGAGAATGCTCTATCCACTGAGCGAAACTGGCTGGGGCTGGCTTGTTTTAATTGGCTTCTCCAATACCTGGCAGCTTAGCTCCTGACAGTCATCATCCAGGTCCATGGGGCATGGAAGAACCAGTTGTTGTCCAGAGCAGACACAGAATCCAGAGTCACATGACTGGGTTTCAGTCCATGGTCGGCCTTAGTGTTGACAGTTGTTATGGGCTGAAATATGCCCTTCCCCTCCAGAATATGACTTATTTTGGAATAAGGCCTTTCAAGTAGTAATTAAGTTAAAATAAGATCATTAGGATGGGCCCTAATCCAATATGACTACTGTCCTTGTAAGAAGAGGAGATTAGGACAGAAGCACACAAAGACAAACTATGTGAGGATATAGGGAGAAAACAGCCATCTGCAAACCAAGGAAAGAGGCCTCAGAAGAAATCAACCCTACTGATCTGGGACTTGCAGCCTTTAGAACCCTGAGAAAGTAAATTTCTGTTAATATCTGAATAAATTATAGAAACAGAGACCCCATAATATATAAGGCTTCACAATCTAGGAGTAGTCATATGAATTACTAAGGGATCTTTTCAGCACAGAGAATATTTTCTAGCCCTTATCGGTTTGACTCAGTGGATAGAGCATTGGTCTGCGGTTTGAAGGATTCCAAGTTCGATTCTAGTCAAGTGCATGTACCTTGGTTGTGGGCAGATCCCCAGTGGGGTGGTGCAGGAGGCAGCTGATCGATGTTTCTCTCTCATCAATGTTTCTAACTCTTTATCCCTACCTCTTCCTCTCTTTAAAAAAATAAATAAGATATATTTTTTTTAAAAAAGAATATGTTCTAAAAAATGCAACTGAAAAGAAATTGATACTGTCCCAGAGAACCATCACTATCAGGCTCGACCAATAATATCCTTCAGTAAAGAGCTGTTTTGACTTCTCTGAAGCTGCATTTCCTCTGATTTGTAAAAGGAAATAATAATATCTTCCCTACTAGTTTGAGGGAGAGTAAAATACAATAGGCATACAATGCTTAGCAGTGGTTGTGACCAAATAAGTGTTCCACACAAGGGTGGATTTGCCTGCTTTAGAAAAATGTGTACTGGTATTTTTACATGAGCTAACACATGACCCTTTACTTAGCACATAGGAGCCAGGCCCAACCAATGTGCCTCGCACAGGCAATCATTCAGGTATCCCAGAGGCTGCCACATACTTTGCCCTGTCCTCAGATGTCACTGCAAAGGAGAAGAACCTCCTAGGGATTGTGTCAACCATACATGTAATCAGACCCCATCTCAGAAATTCTGACTAGAAAAATCTGGAATGGAACCTTGGAATTAAAATTGTAGCAACTCTCCCCAGGTGAGTTTGAGGCAGGTGGCCCATCAGACTCCTTTCAAGAAACCCAAGCTTCATTTTTACAGGCGAATTCTATGTTTGTATAACGCGTATGGCTCTTTCCAAAAGATGTTCATCTGCAATGAAGCTGTCTGCATATAGACTGTCTTCTTCTAACCATGTTTATATTCAAATAGGGATTAGTTGCCAAGACCGGTTTGGCGCAGTGGATAGAGCGTCGGCCTGCGGACTGAAAAGTCCCAGGTTTGATTCCGGTCGGGGGCATGTACCTTGCTTGTACCTTGCTTGCGGGCACAACTCCAATAGGGGGCATGCAGGAGGCGGCTGATAGATGTCTCTCTTTTATCGATGTTTCAGACTCTCTATCCCTCTCCCTTCCTCTCTGTAAAAAATCATTAAAATATATTTAAAAAAAAAATAGGGATTAGTTTTCCAACAAATAAGTTAGAAGATGGCTACCCTCAGTGGTCATAGTTTTACTATTATTTTCAGGTAAAAGCATTTCCGACTCTGTCCTCTTTCTGTTAAGATTACATCAGGCTAGAATATGTTTTCATAGTCAGTTTAATGTGTTGGAAAGTGCCTCCACCTGTCTCCTGTAAAGCTAAAGTTGTCTAGCCAACTCAACACCCCCTTTCTCCCTCTGAAGGTCATCTCCCTCAAAATGACATTCTTTGCCTCTCTGCTTGTCATTACCTTTGGGTTTTATGGGTATAATTGGTCAGCTTGAATTCAGAGTCACGCAGATGATATTTAATCTCTGTTGTTTGAAAGACTGACCTATCCTTTTAGAGTAATGGGGTCTCCATAACCCCTGCGGAGATCGAGGTCACTTGCATTGCTCTGTCATGCTCTGAATGAAAGCAGCAGATTGCTAGGGGGTCACAGTGTGAGGTAAGCTTGTCCTCTAGCGGTCGCCATTCAAATTGTGCTGAAGGTGTTTGCTTCTGCCTTCATTCATGGGATAGGGAACAATTTAACTCAGAAATAAATTCATCCACACACACAAAAATGTAGGTATTTCACAGTTTACTAAATAATAATTTATTGGTGTAATGATTTTACTCATAGTTTTATTTTGCATGAGATTACACAGACATTGTTTGAATAAAAATAAACAGCAAATGCCTTAAGAGTGTGTATGAATGTTTCATAAAAGGGTATTTCCATCATATAAATGGAGGGAGCAACTTTAAAGGAGAGAGAATTGTACATACTATATCTAGACTTCAGCACATATAAATTCCAATATACTATAATTAATTTTTATTGATATCAACGAATCCATTTTTATTCCCAGAATGTCTGAATTCTCACCTTGTCATCTAACCTCTTTGTTAAAAAAAAACAAACAAATAAAACCTTATTAGATCCTTATTTCCAACAAATGAAAGTATAAACTTCTAATGGCAATATAAATAAGGCTGTCACAATTTGGGTCAAAATAATCTTTTTAATGTTTTGCTGCTTCTTCATCTGGAATTTTGTGATTTTAGCCAAACCAAACTACATGAATTTAGACAAGTTATCTCCATTCATATGTTTATGCTTTTCCACATTCTGTTCTTTCTATATGAAATGCCTTTTCCTCTTTTTCTTCCTTCATTCCTTCAGATTTTTGTCCAAACACAGCATTGCTCCTTCTTGATTTCAATATTATCTTTTCTGTAAAACGTACCTAATTCTTCCTTTTCCTAATGTGCTTTGAACATTCCACTACATCCTCACTAAGGACAGTAGGCTAAGTTCTTAAGGATCTGCTTAAAGTCTGGTGGTATGCCTATGATCAGAACATACTCAGGTAAAATTTCTATGAATAAAGGATTGATTTAATAGGTAAATAAGCTCCATTGTATTTCCAAATATAAACTGGTGGTTGTACTCGGAACATAATTCTACCTATGGTTTTTCTTCTAAGACATTGTTGGTGGTATTTGTCATTATTACAGCCTAGCATCCATTCCCATTATTCAAATAATGACTCCCAGTCCCGAATACTCTCCCAGATGCTTCTAGTTGAGATCTTTTATGAACATCAACTCTTCTGGCCTTGGCTATTGATTCAAGAATGGAAAAAAATTGAGATCATTGCTAATTCTCCTGGAAAAGAGACTTGTTCTTTCCTACTAACTATGAATCCTCAAAAATGTTGCTACCACATGAAGCAGCATTATGATAATAGAGAAAAGAGGTGGAGAAATGAAAGTGTTGCTGATGTTGAAAGTATAAATTAAGCCCTGGCTCAATAGAACATACTATGGAATGTAATCCAGTTAATATTGGCTTTTCTCTCTTTATGGAGTCCTAAGAGTCATAGTTGATTATAAACATTTTATTTATTCTTACTCAGATCTTACTATTTATTTTTACTTAACTGGTCTCAGTCAGCAAAAAAAGCAAGCAGCCATCAGTAGATAGTCTTCAATAGTTGGCACAAACATACCATGGCTGGTTTGGACCTCAGGTGTCCTAATTCTAAGATAATTGAATTTTGCACAGGTGTCTCCAAGTTCTCAATGAGTTGAACTCAAAATAGTAGTAACTTTCTAAATAATATATCCTTCATTATCTGTCTTCCCGATATCATTTTCTCACTTCTCTATTAATGTTCTCTTTACCTTCCAAGGAAACTACTTGCATTTAAAATTTTGTCTCAGGATCTTCTTCTAGGGCATGATCGGCAAACTCATTAGTCAGCAGAGCCAAATATCAACAGTACAACAATTGAAATTTCTTTTGAGAGCCAATTTTTTTTAAACTCAAACTTCTTCTAATGCCACTTCTTCAAAATAAACTCATTCAGACCATGCTATTTTGTGGAAGAGCCACACTCAAGGGGCCAAAGAGCCACATGTGGTTCCTGAGCCACAGTTTGCCGACCACTGTTCTAGGGAAACCCAAAATCAGATGGAGACTGGAAGGGGAGAGGAGGTAGGGACTGGAAGGGAAGTAGGAGGGAAGAGAGAGGGAAAGGATAAGATGTGTGTGCTGAATCCTAGGATTTGAACATTGGGACCCTTTTATAGCACAAGCTGCTGTGTAGTCATCCCTACTTTCACACCTTTAGGTCCTAGTTTTTAGAAGTCATCACATGGCATCCAAGGGCTAGTCCAGGGAAATCCAAGTGTCCTGGAAAGAGGTAACTATGTGGGAAGGTGGGAGAAATTGGAGGCAAGAAAGTGAGTCTATTGGCTGTAACAGTAAGCCCAGAGAGAGGAGATAAGTGCTTCATCCCTTCAGCCTTTAAAATTGTTTGTGTATGGGTTCCTATACAAACATAAAGAACTTTTCTACATTGTGAAAAAAGTATTAAAAAATTAATGAACAAAGAACTCGAATAGGCTTTGCTTCAAAGAAGGCATACACATGTTCAAGAAGTACATGAAAAAATATTCACTATTGTTAGTCTTGTTGCAATGTGCAAACTCTGAGTCAAGTCAAGACAGCTTGCAAGTGGGTCTTCCAGGCATCCACCAATCAGGAGGTCAAATAAGGACAACTATTTGGGAAGGAGTCTTTGAAGGGTGGCCAGCTCTATTCTTCTCTTCTCCAATAGTTGCCAGGCTTTTGATAATCCCTATGAGTTTGGAACTTTTGTATTTTTTTTTAAGATGTTCAAATAAAATTTATTTAGTTGCTGATTCTTTTTTATCTTTCAATTATCATTTATATTCCCAAGTTTTCATTAATTTCAGGTGCACAGCATAGTGATTAGACAGTTGTATACTTTACAAAGTAGTGACCCTGATACTTCAAGTTCCTATCTCGCACCATCCATAATTATTGCAATATTATTAACTACACTTCAATGCTGTACTTCACATGCTTGTGATTATATGGGCTGTTGTATTTTATTTTTTATTTTTCAAATATATTTTATTGAATTTTTACAGAGAGGAAGGGAGAGAGATAGAAAGTCAGAAACATCGATGAGAGAGACATCGATCAGCCACCTCCTGCATGCCCCACAGTAGAGATGTGCCCGCAAGCAAGGTACATGCCCCCACCTGGAATCAAACCTGGGACCTTTTAGTCCAGAAGCCAAAGCTCTATCCACTGAGCCAAACTGGTCTTGGCTCTGGGCTGTTGTATTTTAAGGTTACTCTGAATCTGGGAGATTGAACGGGGAATAGCTTGCTGTTCTTAATGACATTCAGCCATTTTTCTTGAATAAATTCTTCTAGGATTTCCAAAAATCTTTGGTTCCTTCCCAAAGTTCTTAAAAAGTTAATTCTGACAAGTTTTACCAGTTTTCTCACTTTTTTTTTTAAAGAGGGGATATTTTTCAGGGGATCCTTACTCTTATCATTTTTCATGACAATCTTTCGCAAGTGTTACCTCATGTAGAATCAGAGTATGATATAAAAATCAGAAAACTTGCCCTGGCTGGTGTAGCTCAGTTGATTGAACATGGCCCCATCCCATGAACTGAAATGTTGCCAGTTGCCGGTTCAATTCCAGGTCAGTGCACAAGCCCAGGTTGTGGGTTTGGGCCCTAGTGCATACAGGAGGCAACCAATCAATGTTACACCCCCTTTCTCCCATTTCCCCTTTCCCCCTTCCTCTGTAAAACTCAATGAAAACATTTTTTTTTAAATCACAAAACTTACATTAGGGCAGCATATGTATAGTTCTATGTCGTATTATTATATGTGTAAAATTGTGTAGTTCTACTAAATCAAGATACAGAACTGTTTTGTCACCACAAAGATTTCTCTTAGGCTGCTTTTTACAGTCAAATCCCCCCTGCCCCTCACCTTCCAACACTCCTAAGCCCTGCTAACTGCTAATCTGTCTGGAATCAGCATCCTCTGAGGGAGCAGGCCTCCATTTCCCAGGAGGGTGCTTCCATCGCGTCCCCATTCCACTCAGTTATTGGCAGGAGCAGCTGACAAACCTCAGCACCAAAAGCAGTAATAGATTTTAGAGCACAGCAACTGGGCAGCCGTCTTTCATGCTCCCTGGAGTCAGAGATCTGACAGGCTCATTCCCACAGCTGCCAAAATCAGTAAGAACATGTGTCATATCTGCCTATCATTGTTTTATCCCCAGCGCTTGACACATAGTAGTGATAATATTTTACTGTGTACCAAACACTGTTCAAGGTTCTTTTTGTGCAGTGATTCACTTAATTCTTACTATAAGCTTATGAAGTAATTAACACTATCATCTCTTTTATGAAGACATAAAAAGGCTAAGTAACTTGTCCAAGGTCACACAGTTGGCAGGCCGACTGGCTTCAACATCATCAGATATATATATAATATTATAGCAGGTATTCAATTTCTGTTAAAAATAATGAATGCATAGGAAATAATCATTTTCTCAATATTCATTGTTGAAACATTCCAACACAATCCTACTCTCTGTTGAGAATAGGAAAATTGAAAGACTAAAATAATTAAGGTAGGCCTAAAAGGACCCTCTTCCCAAAATGTTATTAGATGCAACTCTGTTCAAACTCCACCTCAGATGATTTGAGAGAGCTTCCTCCTCACATGTAGTTTAAAAGATTATGGAAAACTTTAAGCTTTAGAAACTAAAATTTGGCAAAGATATTCTGAAAGGGAGTAAATATGTGTAATAACTTTTATTCTCTTACAGTAATTTTTACTTGGGTAAACCAGTGTCACACACACACAAAAAAAATCATTTATAGGAGATTCTTATCAAACATATTTTGGCAAGAAAAGTATGGGATACTTAACATTGATCAAAAAAGTACATAGAATCGCAAAGCCCAAGTACCAGGTCATGTGCTGATAGGTTTGAAAATCTTGTTGAAGGAACACAACCTTTCCTTTGTCCTTCTGTGGCCCTTCCTACAATTAGGTCGGGCAGGTTCTATAACAACCAACTGTGTTCTGCAGGATCCTCATCTCCTTTGGAAGATGTCTCCCAAACCCAACTCATACCCATAGGAAAACCATAGCTCAGCAATGATAAAACCACCTAGACCAGCTCTAATTCAGACCTAGCCAAGATAGAGCAAGAACACAGACTCCATTACTCTGCATCTATACGCTGTTTAACCTGTTTCGGAGTTAATATCTGCAGCAGATAATGGTGAAGCAGGCCTCGGGGTTACATTAACTCGGCCACCAAAAGAAATCTTTACTTTTTTCCTGAATTTCACTTTGCAATTATGGTATCATCAGCCTGGGTGTTGGACAAAGGAACCTAAGACTCCTTGTTTTCAATGGAAATAATAGTTGGCTATGCTGTCCATAAGATCACGGACTGTCCTTCTCATAATATTCTGAAGAGAAACATGTATCTGAGACTCGGGGACTGATCTAAACTGTGCTTTCCATACACAAACATTTTTTGTGTGTGTTTTCTTACTATTATTTTGTCTTTAATAGATGATTTGATTCCTATGTCTGTGTGTATCTCCGTGAGCTGGTAGGAAATACGTCAGGGGCAAATGTGTTGCGAACTGCTAATAAAATTAGAGACCCCGTGGCCTGCATTCTGTATATTAATGTCATTTTGGATTCATCTTTTCCTAAAAATATGTTCTATTTCTTCTCAGTGTTTAGATATATGCATTTATTAATCCCTAGAAAATATTATATATAGAGAGAGAAGTTTAATCTGTTATTCCTGGCATTGCACAGGTCAGTTTGTGGCATTTAAAAAATGATTCAGATGGCTAAATAAAATAAAAAAACACAGTATATCTAATTCTTCCAGTTGAAAACAGTTCGTATTTATCATTTCAAACAAGCATCAGGAGAAAATTCAAGTTTTATGAAGCCCCAGTAGTCTTTAATTTGAGGGGCTTTTGAAACAAAATACAAAATTACACATATAGAATTAGAAAGTGAATGATAAACCAAAAACAATTTCTAAATTTTTAAAAGATGACAAAAAATAAAAATTACAAAGTCCAGAAAAAATAATGTGTTTCAAGTAATTACAGGTCATGAATCTATAATTACTTTTCTTACATTTTGACTCCATACTTCTTCAGTATTTTTAATGGATTTTTATAACATTTTCTACAGAAAAAAAAATTGAAATGCAGCTCACTGCTTTCTCCAAATTCATTGATCAAATATTAAATATTGATCAAATATTTAATAATATCTCCCCACAACTCATTCATTATGAATATTTCCATGCCAATTTTTAGGTTTCTATGAAAAAGGGAAAAACCTCTTTTGATTCCCCTTCATATATATGCTATGTGATGTCACTGAATTTTACATTTTCTTGTGTGGGAACTACTCTAGAGCCCTCTTTAAATTGATGTCACTCATGTACCAGTCTGTTAGCATAACTATATCTTTAAAAAACTGCAACATGACAATGTGAGTATGTTTCTAATCTTTTTTTCTTGGTCTTGGCAGTTCGGGGAATATGAGGGATTCTGGTGCTTGAAGTTTATTATCTTCACTATGCGTTTGTTCTGTAAGCAAGAGTGGTAGCACCATGCCTTTAGTTAATTATTTAAAGCACTTAACAATCAGTTCAATATAAAGAGTAGCTCATAATTGCTACTAAAAATGAGAACTAACAGAGCCCACATCTTCCAGGGAAGAGAAAAGAACTGACCTTTTGTGAGGGCTCACTCAGGTGAACCTGCACCAAGAATTTTTGTTTGTTTGTTTTAATGAATCCATCTTTTAATCTGTTCAATACATACTTAAGAACACCAATTATCCAGGATACTAGAAATATATAATCAAAAAGACAGACCTGGGACCTTAAATTCTAATGGGGATAATAAATAATAAAATAAACTGATAATTAAGTAATTAAAATTAATAAACACTACACAACTTAACTAAAAATTGTAATGAGTACTCTGAAAGAAACAAATAAAGTGCTATGAGAAAAAAAAATTTGAGAGGTTGGAAACCAAATCTAGATAAAGATAACTCTACAACGTTATGTAAGCTCAGACCTGCAAGATGTGAGAGAACCAGACACACAAAAAAATGAGAAAAGTATGGTCAAGGGTGGGGATTCATTTGTGAAAAGACTTTGAAATTTAAAATACTATAACCTGCCAGGGGCAACTTAGAGAAAAGCCATGTGCTGGATCAAGTGGATAGGTAGGGGGTATGATGTGACATGGGGCCACAGGCAGCTCCAGATCACTGCAGCCTTGGCGGCCAGGGGAAGGAGGGGTTTACGTGAAGTGGGAGCAACTGCACAGTTGAATTTGTGGCTGACATGACCTACCGGGTGTACCGGTTAATAATACAGATTTTGTAATAAAAGAAAACACAATAATTTCAAAAGAAACATCAAAAGTGCTTTATTCAAAATAATGTCCATCGCTAGCTACACATTTCCCCCATCTTTCAGGTAATTTGTGGGTACCGTCCCAAAAGAACTTTTCTTGTTTTGAGGCAGACCATTCAGAGACCAAATTTTCCACTTCTTCGTACATTTTGAAGTGCTGCTCAGAAAGTGTGTGTGCCATCATTCCCAACAAGTGGTGATCCAAAGGAGCAAGGTCTGGTGAATACGGTGGGTGGGTTAATACTTCCCAGGCAAGATCTTTTAATGTGTCTATAACTAGTTTTAAAGTGTGTGATGTTGAGTTATCATGAAGCAAAATTACTCAGCAGTGTCTTTTGGCCCATTCTGGTCGTTTCATGATCAAAGCGTGGTTTACATTGATTATGTGTTGTCAGTAGTGATCAGTATTAACAGTTTCCCCTGGTTTTAGAAGTTCATAACACAGAACACTTTCCTGAGCCCACCAAATGCAGAGCATTGTCTTCTTTCTGAAGCGATTTGGCCTTGCAGTTGATGTTGATGGTTGACCTGGATCAACCCATGATTTTGTGCATTTGGGATTCTCAAAATAAATCCACTTTTCATCCCCAGCCACCATTTGATGCAGAAAAGACTTTCTTTTGTGCCATTGAAGCAGCATTTTACTGATGACTTTTCGGTTTTCCACTTGTCTGTGGTTCAGTTGATGCGGTGCCCATTTTCCTTCCTTTAAAATCTTTCTCATTGCCTGTAAATGATTGGAAATAGTTTGCTGAGCAACATTTAATCTTCCTGAAAGTTGTTTTTGAGTTTGACATGCATCTTCATCAACTAATGCTTATAATTGTTGGTCTTCAAACTTTTTTAGTTGACCTGGATGTTCTTTGTTTTTCACATTGAAATCATCACTTTTAAAGTGTTTAAACCAGTATTCACAAGTATCTTGAGATGGAGCTTGTTCACCAAAAGCTTCCCGAAGTATATATAGGATAACTTTCAGCAGCACTTTTCTTCAAAAATAACAAATTAAAACTTCCTGCAAATGCTCCTTTTTTGGCATGAAATTCGACATTTTCAAGTGTAAAAATATCTATGATGTTAACACCTTCAAAAAATTTGACATATGAAGTTTTGAAGCTTGTTGTCAGTACAACAAAATAGCATACATATCAAATCACATATGTATCAACATATGTGTAACTCCATCTATTAAAAAAATCCGCATTATTCCAGTACACCTGCTACTTTCCATTCCGTCTCTAAGGCTAAGTGTCCTTTGTGCAGCATGGACCATATAAACACAATAGAGGGATGTTAGGAGTTGATCCATCACTGTGGGTAGGGGTGGTGGTGACTTGCACTAGGTCATAGATTGCAGTTGGAGCAGAGTGACATAAAATATATGATAATGACTGGTGAGTAGATGAGTCAAAGTACAGGAAAAAGTGGATTCAAACTTAATGTGGAGCAAGATTAAAAAAGAAACAGATTTGTTTATCCTTAAAGCAACCCAGTGAGATGAATGATTTTATACCCATTCCATGAATAGTAATGAGAGAGCTTTAACTTTCCTTTTTATCCTTTACTTTAGAAGCGGGAGAATATAACTTAATTTCTTACTGTATTTATTGCCTTAAGAAATGCACATTTCGAATACTGTACTGATCTTCCTTCCTCCCATTAAGTTTTTGGATGTTTGGACTAGTTAGTCTCAAGCCTATGAAATGCAGAACTATTGTTAGAGCTGTCTTGCCTTCAGAATTTCCACTAGAGAGCACTATCACAATGCTTTTCATCTTCTTTTTACTAAAGCATTCTGTTTTGATAACTGTGGTAAAGATAATACCTACTAGTCACCCTCAGACTTAATCTTAATAAAGTTCATTGCTTTGTGATTTTTTAGCAATTTGTATGCCCATTTTGCACAAGGGCCTAGTGTCTTGATCAAAACCTTTTGAAAGAAGAAAATGTGAGAAATGAAGGGTTGGGGGAAAGTAACTCATCATGTACATAATTGGCATTAACTTAAACTTAAGCATCTAACTTAAACTGTTGTTGGAAAAACAATTTGAAAATATTTTATTAAGTAAGGCATAAAAGATTACATAAAATTTAATAAAAACTATTGTTATTACCTTCAGACACATAAAATCATTTTGACCTGTCTTTATTTTTTTTTATTTTAAGTGAATATCCAATAAAATATTTAAGAAAAAGGGTACTTTTAACTTGATCCCCAAATTTATTTTTCCTACATACATTAATGTGTATATATATATATATATATATATATATATATATATATTTTTTTTTTACCATAGCAAGTTTTCAAATTTAGTAAATAATCCTATCTAATAAAAGAGTAATATGCAAATTGACTATACCCCTGCTACAGTCACAAGCCATGCCCACCAGCCCATCAGGAGCAAGTATGCAAATTAACCCAACCAAGATTGTTGCAGCCAC
Source organism: Lasiurus borealis (assembly GCA_004026805.1). Taxonomy (NCBI): domain Eukaryota; kingdom Metazoa; phylum Chordata; class Mammalia; order Chiroptera; family Vespertilionidae; genus Lasiurus; species Lasiurus borealis. Next base: position 842 of record PVJN01015646.1, on the reverse strand, counting down.
AGAGCGAGCAGGATGGAAGCTTAGGTTTCCCCATGATGGAGGAAGGAAAGCTTTCCACACACTCTGGCTGGCCCAGGTCTCCACTTAAGGCTACAAAGTTTCAATTATAGAAGATAAATAAATTCCAACAGAAATGGCTGCCACCACAGAGGGAGCAGAAGGCTTAGCTCCACTCCAGGCAACAACATTTCAATTGTAGAAGATAAATAAATCCCAGATACCAGGGCCTCCACTTAGTAACGAGAGAGCTTTAACTTTCCTTTTAATCACAGGTCACAGAGGGGCATGACTGGCCTGAAAACCACCACAGGCCCCTCCCCCAGGCTGCCCCTTACCCCACGGGAAGCCCCATCTAAATCCAGGACACCCTTCAGGGCAAACCAGCTGGCCCCCACTCATGCACCAGGCCTCTATCCTATCTAATAAAAGAGTAATATGGAGATTGACCATCACTCCAACATACAAGATGACTGTCCCCATGTGGACACAAGATGGCCACCATAAGGTGGCCAGCAGGGGTAGGCAGTTACAGGGACGAGGCCTGCAAGGGAAGGCAGTTGTGGGCAATCAGGTCAGCAGGGGAGGAAAGTTGGGAGGGACCAGGCCTGAAAGGGAAGGCCATTGGGGGTGTTCAAACTTGCAGGGCAGGACAGTTAGGGGTGACCAGGCCAGCAGAGGAGGGAAGTTGGGGGTGACTGGGCCTGCAGGGAAGGGCAGTTGAGGTGGACTCAGGCATGTGGGAGAGAGCAGTTGTGGGAGACCAGGCCTGCAGAGGGGGGCAGTTAGGGGCAAACAGGCTTGCAGGGGAGCATTTAGGGGGGGTCAGGCTGGCAGGCAGAATT
>PVJN01015645.1:0-44104 GCA_004026805.1 Lasiurus borealis | reverse complement strand
GGCGGGGACGAGGGGTTCTGGTCTCATGTCTCCTGCTGCCTGGCTGTGCGGCCGTGGCAGCCGTCCTTGCCTCCCTGGGCCTTCCTGTCCCGTCTGTAAACGCGCGGCCTCCGTCAGGGCACCCGGGACCCCTGCTCTCCGTGTGCCCACGAGTCCCCTTCCTGGGCACTATGGGGTGTTCAGCAGCATCTGGCCTCTCCCCATCTGGCGATTCCCCTTCCTGGGCCCGCTGCTCACCAGCTGCGTCTGGTCCCTGACTCTGTTTCCCCATCTGTAAAATGGGGCTGGCTCACTCCTGCCCCTGCTGCCGACAACGCGGGGAGGCCACCGGGAGGGGGCGGGTGGGGAAAAGGTGTGGAGAAGACACACAGGCTTCTTCAATACAGTCCGGGTCCCGGGCTGGGTTCTCGGGCGCCTGCTGCTTCGCGGCTGGGGATACAGAGGGAGCCTGGCGGCCACAAGTTCAAATCCCGACTCCGCCCTGCGGGCTGTGCGGCTGGGAGGGCACCGCGCCCGTTTCCTGACGAGTTAAGTGGGTGTGAGAGCTGCGAGGACTGAGTGCATCCCAGGCACTGAGACGCAGATCCGGCTGGCGGGCGTGAGGCCGAGAAGCTGTGCTGACCCGGGTCCCAGCTACATCTGGGTCCCACCTATGCCTCAGTCACAGCCAGACCGGGTCCCAGCCAGACCCAGGTCCCACCCAGGCCTCGGTCACAGCCAGACCGGGTCCCACCCATGCCTGGGTCCCAGCCAGCCCAAGTCCCAGCCACACCCGGGTCACAGCCACACCCAGTTCCTGTGTCTTCACAGAAAAGCCCCTGAGGACCAAACGGAAGAAGCCTGCGCCCCGGGACCGCGGGGACCCGGGGGTGCCCAGCCACGATGAGCCTGCCTCCGGGGAGCCCCCCTCAGGATCACTCAGGTACCCAGGGTCCCGGCTGCGTGCCCCCCGGATGCTGGTGGACCACCTGCTGGGTGCACCTGCCAGGCCAGCGGGTGGCACCGCTCTGAGTGGCCTTTCTTCCGCGCTTTACGCAGCCCAAGACCCAGCCGGCAGGAGAGCGACACCACCACCGGTGCCGCCGGGGAGGAGCCCAGGAAGCTGCTGAAGAGGAGGAGCAACTTGTAGTTGGAGGCCTGTCCCTGGGGCGGGACCGAGGGCCTGAGTGCCTGCCCGCCCCTGCCTGTGAGACTGAGGGGGCACCCGCCCACCTGGAGGGGATGGGGGTCCCCTAGTGCCCACAGGCCGGTGTGGGTTGCAGATGGACGCTCCTGGGCCTGAAGCAGCAGGTGAGCGTTTGCAGCCTGCTGCCCGGACAGTCAGACGCCAGGACGCCCTGCCGTCTGCGCGTGTGGTGTCTGCGGCTGCGTCCTCGGCTCTGTGCCTCCCGCCTTGTGCCCGGCTGCCCGGCATGTGCCTTCCCCGCCTGAGGCTCTCATAGGTGCTCTGGCCCACCCGCCTCTGAGGCTCCACGGAGGGCAGAGTGTGGCTGCCGTTTCCGGGGTGGGGGCTGGGTCCTCCACGTCCATCCTGGACTCTGTGCCGGGAACCATATCAGCCCACTACCCCAGGGATCTCACCGGGACCCCTTCCCGCGCCGGCTCAGCCAGCAGCGAAGGCCTGGCCGCTGAGGGGGCGTCTCAGGGTCCCCGGACCCCGACACAGGTGCAGACGGCACCCTCTCCCCTCCTTACGAGTGTCCTGGGGTCACTGCTGCCCCAGTGGGCGGGAGAATGTGGAGGCTTCCAGCCTGCCTGGAGAGGTCTTTCCAGGAGAAAAAAAAACGGCTCTTCTCAGCCAAATCCTGCGTTTCAGCCTCGGCTCGTGCTTGTGTTGGGGGAGACCATTCTTTGGGGGGCCGTCCTGGGCGTTGCAGGGTGTTCAGCAGCTTCTGGCCTCTCCCCACCAGGTGCCAGTAGCATCCCGTGTGTGACACCCACAAACGTCTGCGTACACTTCCAGATGCCCCCTGGGGTCACCCCCGTGACGGAGGCCACCCCCAGTGGAGAGCTCAGTGCTGCCAGGAGTCCCCAGAATAAGGGGGGGCTCTGGGCGCCACGGTCTCGGGGGCTTTCTGGACTGTTTATGACCTGAGTGTTTACCTCTGAAAACCTGGGCTAGGCTGCAATATCACCAGCTCCTTAAAGTGACCCACACTAATGACGGGGTTTAACCAGTCTCTGCCCACCGGCCAGTCCCCACTGGTCAGCGGACGTGATTCCCAAAGTCGGCCAACAGCCCCCTCTTGTGGTGAAAGAAAGCGCTTCCTTCTTAGGCAGCGCCTGGAGCAGCGATCCTTTCTGTCTTCTGTCTTTCGTCCCGCGTGTCCCCACAGAGGCCTCCTCCGGGCATCTGGCTCCCGGCCGGGATGTCCGATTGGGTGGCGAGGTCAGGGGCAAGGCGGCGGGCATGCTGGCTGCCTCCCCTCCACCCTCTCGCACCGATAACCGGTTCTCTTCCTCGTGCAGCTTCCTCAGCCCAGTGTGGGGGGGTGGGGGTCACAGGCCAAGGGCGGTGGGACCTTCCCCGGCCCGACCCCCAGCTGCGGCTCGGGCAGCCCGGGGCACAGAGCTCCGAGAAAGCGTCACAGATGACACGCCAGGGGCCGTTCCTTTTATTTTCCACAAGCGCTGGGTTCAGAAATCAGAGCCACGAGAAGTCGGGTGGTTAAGTAAAAACGGGGGTGATTACAAAGGAAAACTCTGTACAAAACGTTAAAAATCTGGCTGCCCCGTCAGCCGCCTCAGAGGGCCGAGGACCCGGGCCACCGGCAGCAGCATCGTCCCCCCCCACCCCCCCGCCCACGGCGTCACCCCCACACAGGGGGGCGAGAGACCCCTTTCCGAGCGGGAATCTGGCACGGCCTGACACCCAGAGCTGGCTGCGAGGACAGACAGACGGAAAGGCGTCCGAGCCAGGGGCGCACGCCACCGAGGCCGGGACACGGGATGTGGCTGATAGACAGACGTTGCTGCCCCAAGCTCCCTGCCTCCCGAGAGCTCAGACAGAGGTCCCGGGGGGCAGGGGGTGGGCTTGTCTCCCAGGCCCACTGAGGCAGGGCCGATGCGTAAACATCTTCGTGAGGAGTTCAGGACTCTGAGGGCCCGAGGGCCGGGCCTTGTGTCCGGCCGGCCCTCGTGTGCCCTCAGACGCTCGCACAGACTTGCATACATAACCTAGCAACATGCATCAACTACCCTAGAACAGCTACGAGGGTGCAAGAGGGGACCACTCGGGGACCGCCCGTGAGCCGGGACGGAGGCGGGGGGCTGGGTGGGGGCGGTACAGACGGCATGGACACACACCTGGGGGCGAGGGACTTCCGAGCAAACAGACCACACTAGTAACCACGTCTTCCTAACGCAAAAGGAAAGAGCATCATCCGGTGCGTCCCCGCCGGCACGAGTGAAGCGAGGGGCTTGGCGAACACCGGTGGGGGGCGGGGTGGGAGGGATGGACAGTGTTTTCCCGGAATCCTCCACGCGAGCGCAGCCTCCGCTCCTCCTCGGCGGTGGTGGTGGTGGTGGTGGTCAGCCGAGGCTGGTGATGTTGCAGCGGCCGCCAGGGGGCGCCACGATGCGGTGGCCCGTGCGCCTGGGGTTGTTGTCATCTGTCTGGGCGCCTGAAAGAGACCGCCAGTCACTCTGTCACCGGCCGCCCCTCCCTCGCTGCTGCTCCCCCCGAGGCCCAGCCCCATGTCCCCTCCTCCCATCCCCTCCCCACTGTGTACAGGGGAGGCCCTCAGGCTGTTTCACAAGAGGGCACCCCCCCGAAACCGGTGGGGGTGGCGCCGTGCCGCTGAGCCCCTTACCGGACAGGCTGAAGTTGGACTGGTGCAGGTTCCTGAAGGGCGGAGGCTGGTGTTTGGAAGGCGAGGATTTGGCAGAAGGCGCAGGCGTGGCGTATTTGGGCGTGGCCGGCACCTCGTACACGGGACCGTCGTACATGCCCCTGGGAACCCCTTGCAATCCGGAGACCTAAACACGGAGGAGGGAGGGCATGATGGATGGGCAAGGTGCACGCACACCTTCCTGCTCAGGAGCCTGTGGGCAGGAGTGACCTGAGTCACCTCGGGATGCACGCACACGCACATACATGCATACACACGTGCTATAAGGCACCTGCTCACTCCACACACACACACACAGGTGTACACCCCTCGACAGTCGGCGAGGCCCCGGACCTCCTGGTCTGGCGGTGACGGCACCTGAGATGCAGCCAGGACGGTGCCCCAGCTCCAGGACGCCGCACGCGGGCACCTGGGCACGCACCTTGCTCCGGATCCTGACGCGCTGGTAGAGGTACTCGGGGAAGGGCTTTCTCGGGATGAAGCGGCCCATGCCCTTGCTGACACTGAGGGTGCCATCCTCGAAGACGATCTTGCCCTGGCTGATGACCACCAGCGGGGAGCCGTGGCACTCCGTGCCCTCGAAGATGTTGTACTCCACCGCCTGCCGGCGAGAACCACGGCTGTGCCCTCACGGCCTCCGGCACGGCCACATGGTCCCTGAGAGTGACTCCGCGCCCCCTGAGGTCACACTGGGCCCTTCCCAGTGTTTTCCTGGAGACCCCTTTTTCAAGGCTGTGTAATATTCCACTGTATTCTCGGCCAAGTGCGTGACCAGCCCCTCCCTATTGGGCATTTGGGTTGAGGGTGGTTTTTGACGATCAAACTAATATGGTCTGAGGTGCCATGGATGTGAAGGGGCCCCTGAGGTGAGGCACACATGGCTGTGCTGACTAGAACAGACATTTCTGGGTCTTTTCAAAAATATTCTTTCTTGCCTGGCCGGTGTGACGCAAGGGGTGAGCGTCAACCTATGAATCAAGAAGTCAGGGTTCCATTCCCAGTCAGGGCACAGGCCCGGGTTGCAGGCTCGATCCCTAGTATGGGGCGTGCAGGAGGCAGCCGGTCCATGATTCTCTCTCATCATGGATGTTTCTATCTCCCGCTCTCCCTTCCTCTCTGAAACCAATAATGGATGGATGAATGTGCTTTCTTTAGGAGAGGGTATTTTCTAAAATTACTGGCTCAGTGCCGAAACCGGTTTGGCTCAGTGGATAGAGCATCGGCTTGCGGACTGAAAGGTCCCAGGTTCAATTCTGGTCGAGGGCATGTACCTTGGTTGCAGGCACATCCCCAGTAGGCAGCTGATTGATGTCTCTCATCGATGTTTCTGACTCTCTATCCTTCTCCCTTCCTCTCTGTAAAAATTCAATAAAATATATTTTAAAAAATAAAATAAAATTACCAGGTCAAGAGACATGAGCTATTCTGAGGCACTGCTTGCCTATTGCCACGTTACATTCTGAAACATCAGTTTACAATCCCGACAAAGCCCTGAGCTTGCCCTCCTCCCACAGCCCGGCCACATCTGTGTCCCAGGAGCCCACCCCTGGAGCACGGACACCAGTGCAGGCAAAAAAACCACACCCAGCCTGGCCTGACCCTCAGCGGGCAGCGTCCGCCCAGGAGCCAGGAGATCCCAGTGCAATTCCCGGCCAGTCAGCGTGGGGCACGCAGGAGGCGGCCGAGCAATGACTCTCTCACCACTGGCGTGTCCATCACTCCCCCTCTCCCTCTCTCTGAAGTCAATAAAACCATTTTCTAAAAGTGAACTAGACAACGTATTTTAAAAAGGAACACAGCATCTGACTGTCACGATTGGCCCCTGGTTGATTACCGGGGAGACTGGGTTGGTTCTCCCGTGAACACACAGCGTTCGCGCATTTCTTCCGTGTCCCAGTTTTGCGTTTCTGTCCCCCCACCGCCACCCCCTTCTGTTGACTAGGTTCTCGATAAACGCCCTTAGGTCTGCTGGGTGCAGGGAGAGGTCAGGGAGACTTAGGGCACAAAGCGCAGAGGTACCCGCCCGCCACGGGCGTGGGCCCTGGGACCCCGGAGCGGCCCGGGGCTGGACGGTCAGCAGAGGACACGCTATGGAACAGGAGGTTTCTGAGCCAGACCGGACACTCTCCAGTCCACGCCTGGAGGAAGATTCTCGGACCTGGCACTCACCATCCTGGCCTCTGTGAGAACCAGAGGTGGGGGGTGGGGAGGAAGGCGGGAAGGAACAGATGGCTGTGCTCCTAACAGCGCGAGCCCACTGCCCGGACCCCCCGTCCCTCCAGGAGGAGACTGAGCGGCCGAGTCAGGCAGACAGGCCGCTCACGCCCTGGCGGCAGCCTCGCACGTCCGTCCCACCCAGAGGCCCTCGCTGGCCCGGCCGGGAGTGTCCGGGAACCAGGACTCACCGACTTGTGGCTCTTGGCCGTGATGGTCTTCACCCTGTCGGGGTCCCAGATGACCACGTCGGCGTCGGAGCCCACGGCGATCCGCCCTTTCCTGGGGTACAGGTTGAAGATCTTGGCCGCGTTGGTGCTGGTGACCGCCACAAACTGGTTCTCGTCCATTTTGCCTGTGGCCTGCAGGCGAGACCCGCCCACGAGAAGACCGTCCGGTCAGAGGGCCGGAGACGGCGGGCGGCACAGACCGAGCATGGGGTGAGGTCCCTACAGGGAGCCTGGGACATTCCCCTCTCCTGGCTGAGAGGCCCCAGGGCTGGGTGCCACAGAGGGAAATGAACTGACCGCCCACAGGCACCCGTGCCTGCATCATAGCCTCACGGCTCCCACCACCCCTGGGCCTGGGGCACAAAGGAACAGCCTTTGGTTTCAGGCCAGGGACGTCACCTTTTTTAAAAAATATATATATTCTCTTGATTTTTTACAGAGAGGAAGGGAGAGGAATAAAGAGCTAGAAACATCAATGAGAGAGAGACATCGATCAGCTGCCTCCTACACCACCCCGACTGGGGATGTGCCCGCAATCAAGGTGCATGTCCTTGACCGGAATCCAACCCGGGACCTTTCAGTCCGCAGGCCCGACACTCTATCCACCGAGCCACACCTATCAGGGCTGTGATGTCACCTTTAAAGGAGCTCAAATGTGGTTACAAACAAGACAGCCCGGCCGGCGTGGCTCAGTGGTTGAGCATCAACTTATGAACCAGGAAGTCACTCGTTCAATCCCTGGTCAGGGCACAGGCCCGGGCTGCAGGCTCCATCCCCACCGGGGGACGTGCAGGAGGCAGCCAGCGATCAGGGATTCTCTCTCGTCACTGATGATCCTATTGCTCTCTCCCTCTCCCTTAAGAAACACTTTTGTTCTTTCTCAGGAGCAAAGAAGCTGCCAATGTGAGAGCCACTTCCTCTGCTCGGCCTCGGCCCCACCATCACCAGGAGTAGAATGGGGTGCCCCATGGCACACTGGGGTGCTGCCTTACCACCGCCTTGTCCCAGACGATGGCCATACGCTCCTCGATGCCGTTGACGCCCTCGGGGATGAGCGTGAAGTTGTCCTTGCCCACGGCCTTCTGGGCCGTGCTGTAGGGACAGTGGCCGCTGCCCGTGACCTGCAGGTCTCCGCTGGGAGGGAGGAGAGCGGGCGGGGCTCAGCGCCGCGTTCGGGGCGAAGGGCACACCCCTGCCTCGCCCGACACGGCCGGACTGTGCCACCCCAGGGAGACGCTGGCAGAGGGCCTGGCGCACCTCACGGGCACGTGCGGGACGTGACAAGGCCCGGGTGGCCTGTGGGAGACTGGGAGGAGCCAGGGGCCCAGGAGAAGGTCCGAGGTGAGAGTGGGCTCCAGGGTGTCTGGGGAAGGAGGGCTCCCCACCCCTCCTCGCCCTCCCCTGAGAGAGGGGTCGGCCAGAGGGGGCCAGGCTCTCCTGCCCTAAAGCGCTCTGGTCCAGGACAGCTGGGCTGGGAGGGGAGGGCGGCGGGGTGCGAGGGGGAGTGAGGGCCGGATGGGGTTCTGCCTGCAGGATGTTGTGGGGACCGAGCTTCTCCCTCTGAGAGGAGGGAACGGCAGGTCCCCAGGGGGGAGGGGGCTTGGTCTGATTCCGGTTTTAAACCGTCTGGGCGCCCGCTGGAGTGACTGACAGTGGGCACGGAGGGGGCGTGTGGGCGTGGGACGGCCGGTTGGGAGGGAGGGCCACGCCGCAGGTGGGAGGAGGCCAGTCCCGGGCCCTCGGTCCGTGTCCTGCAGCCCTGACGCACACCAGGCCATGGGGCGGCGGGTGGCTCTGGGGGAGGGCAAGGTGGGGAGCGCGTTTTGACTTGGACGTGGAGCTGCCCACCAGGCACGGGCGGCCGGCAGCTGCGGCTGTGCCAGCCCAGGTGTCCTATCTTGGGGGAAACAGACCTCAGTGGTGGGCACACACTCGGACCCTGTGCTTCCCGGACCACAAGCCCGGCTCCTCCTCCCCCATCCTGTGAGCTGCCCCAGCCCAGCATCAGCCGCTGCCACCTCCTCCCTGAAGACTTGCAAGCCGCCTGGCTCAGACCCGCACGCTGGGCACCTAACACCCGCACGTTCAGCACCCCGCCTTCTCTCAGCCAGAGTGCCCTGCCCGCCGGCTAACAGCACAGAGAATGGCTGTGCTCCTACTGTGTGCGCGTCTTTGCAGGCTCAGCCCAGCGGCCACATAGAGAACCGGAAACGCCAGCTTCCCCCACCGTCCCCTGCCCAGCTCTGTGAGGTACCACACTCTCCCCACTTCCCAATGGATAAACTGAGGCAGACACTTCCCAGCTATGCACCGTGCCCGCAGTGACCCCGGCTGCGGCAGGATTTGACCCTGGTCTCTCATTCCTATTCCTGGCTGCTCCCCGATATCCACATGCGGGGGTGAAGGGGGGGCACAAAGGAGGTGTGTAAACAGCCGCTGCATGAGCAGGAGGCCGGTGTGCCGATGGCAGGGCTGTGCGTGAAGCAGCCCTGGCCCTGAGGGCGTTGGGAACCTCAGAGGCTGTGCTGAGGCCTCCAGGTCCCAGGCCTGGCGCCCCTTCTGCCGGCTGCCCCCCCAGAGCCCCTCCCCATCCCCCAGAGCCCCCGCCGTCGCTCTCACCAGGCCAGCAGGGAGGTCAGGTAGTCGGGCGTGGTGGGGTCCGGGCTCAGGGGCGGGGAGGTCACAAAGGCCGCGGCCTTGGCCCAGTTCTTGCTCCAGTAGTGGGTGCCGTCGGTGCCCAGGCTGGCGGCGATGGGCTCGCCGAACACCAGGGGGCCTGCGGGCACACGCAAGCAGGCGCGGTAAGAGCGAGGGGTCTCGGGGGGATGTGGGTGCCAACAAGGACGGGCGCTCAGGCCAGAGACAAGGAACCCGCAGAGACTTCCCCGGGTGCCCAGCCCCGAGCTCGACCCCCGCTGCCCGCCTGCAGGCTCCCAAGCGGGGTGCTGCCTGCCCGGCCTCGGACAGGACAGCCCCCCCCGCCCATGGCACAGGCTGGGCCTCCGAGGCTGAGTCCGAGCGCTGCCCCAAGAGGGACCGGCCAGAAGCAGGTGCAGGAGGAGCGAGGTCACATCACACCTGGAGGTGCCTCCCAGACACACTGCCTGGGGACTGACCACAGGACGAACGCGGGCAAAGAAGCCACGAGAAGGTGAGTCATCACCGAGTCATGGCTGTGGGTACCTGCGGCTCAGTGCCTGGGGTCCCCCCTAAACTGTGACCTGCCTCAGAGCCGTCCCAGCCCCAGGACGGGGGCGGGCTGTGCCTCCCACCGGCCGCTGCCCCGGTGCACCTCCCCAAGTCCCCCCGCCTTCCAGGGAGGGGCCGGAACGGGCTTCGCAGGAGAGACCAACCCAACAGCACCTCTAGGATCACCCCAGTCACTCTGAGGCACAGACCCCCTCACCCCAGGTCACCCACGGCCCAGGGCCCCCAGGAATCACCTAACACCTGCCCCCCTCTATGACCTGCCCCCATCCCCTCTCCCTTTCCCCCATGTGCAGGGGCCCAGCGGGGAGGGGGGGCCAGCTCCTGGCGGGCAGGGAGCCGGTGACCTTGAACCTGCTGGCCACCCCCCTCCCTGGACAGAGCCGCCCTCGGGGGCCGCCCGGCGCACCTCTCTTCCGGGCCAGTGCGATGATGTCGGCCGCGCTCTTGCTCATCACCTTGGTGATGTACACGGGGCAGTTGATGCGGCCGGCGATGGTGATGGCCCGGAACACCGCCTCGGCCTCCAGCTGGCGACGGCAAAGCCAAGGTCACAGGAGGGAGGAGGTGAGGATGGCCCCCTGCCAGAGGTCCAGGGCCCTCCCCAAGTCAGGGTCCCCCGGCCGACCCCGAGTGTGGTTGGCGGAAGCCTGCTGCTTCCCAAGGAGGGGAACCGTGGAAATTTAAGAAAGGAAAGCGTCCTGGCTGGTGCGGCTCAGGGTGGAGGGCCATCCCCGAGGGCCTCGGGTTTGATTCCCATCAGGGCACGTGTCCAGGTTTAGGCTTAAAGCCCATCCCAGTGCGTCAGGGAGGCAACAGATGGGTGCTTCTCCCTCTCTTGCTCCCTCCCTCTCTGTCTCTCTCTCTCCCTCCCACTCTCTCTAGAATCAATGAAAAGCATGTCCTCAGGTGAGGATTGAGAAAGGAAAGGAGGGAGGGAGAGGGAGGGAGGGAAGAACATAAAGTAAAAAGGCATTTGGGCAGAAACCGGTGTGGCTCAGTGGATAGAGCGTCGGCCTGCGGACTGAAGGGTCCCAGGTTCGATTCTGGTCAAGGGCATGGACCTTGGATGTGGGCACATCCCCAGTAGGGGACGTGCAAGAGGCAGCTGATGGATGGTTCTCTCTCATCGATGTTTCTAACCCTCAATCTCTCTCCTTTCCTCTCTGTAAAAAATCAATAAAATATACTTTTAAAAAATGCACTTGGGTGGAGGCTGGAGGCAGGGTGCTGTTTCCATGTTGCATGTTCTGCTGGGAGGGGGTGTGCTGGGCAGAGCAGGGCATCCAAAGGCTATAAAGGGGTCCATTGTTTATAAAACGCCTGACGCAGTGACCCCAGCATCTGCCACGCCTGTCTGCCTCCCTCCCTCCTCTCCCCTCCCGTCTCCTCCCGGCCCCTCCCCTGTGGCTGCCTGCGCGCTCTGGTCTCTGCCCGGGAGCCCAGGGTTCCTGAGCAAAGGCCCAGCGAAGTTTGTTTCGTGTAGCCCTGTTTTTCGTTCCGGTCTGTGATGCCCCCCGGGGCCCTGCTGCCCGTGCTGGCATGCAGCCCAGCGGCAGCCACGTGACAGGACAGCTGGCCAGTGTCTGCGGTCTGGCCTGTCTCCCCGGCCAGGGGCAGACCGAGGGCGGCGGGGGCGGCTCAGCTCAAAGGCTTCCCAGGCGCCTGCTGGCCTTCCTCTGCCCCCATTCATACACACACAGACACACACACACACAGACACACACTCACACACACATGTACACACATACACATGTATACACATACACACGTACACACATATATACATACACACATACACATACACACACATACACACACACATACACACACACACACACACTCATACTCTCACACATACACACAGTCCCCATACACATACACACACTCACACACACATACACACATTTATACACATACACGCATACACACACAATGCCCATATGCCTGCTCACACACATACACACCTGCTCGTGTGCACACACAAACAGGCACACACATGCACATGTACATACCCACACACATATGTGCACACATGCATGCACACAATGTGTTCACAATGCACATATATCTGCTCATATGCGCACACATGCACGCACATGAACACTGTACTCTCACACATGTGCTCTCACACATGTGCACACATACCTGCTCATATGCATGCACATATGCACACATGGACACACACACTGCCACTCCCAGGGAGCTCATCCTTTTTGAGTCTTGGGAACCCCTTCTTGGGCACGAGGCCTGAACCATGTGGCTGCACTTCCTGTCATCAAATGCGCCAGGCCCTGCACCGGCGTCCCTGTCCGGCCGGGGCACCGGGCTGCCGAGGGGCCTGGTGGGAGGCCTGGCTCCCTGGGCTCGGGGCGGCCTCTCCCTGCTTTTGGGTGGCCTGCAGCCCCCCGGGTCCCCCTCACAGGCAGACCCTGGAGGGCCCGACTGCCAGAGGCTCGTGCAGGGGCAGGGCCGGGAGCGGGGCTGCGGGGCGGTTCCGGCTGGAAGCGCGGGGGGTACGCTCAGCGATGTCAGCGTCACGCCCATTCGGGCGCCCGTACCTCCTCTGGTCGGCTCAGCGCGTGGCCCTCGGGCCCGGTGATGCCCATCTCCAGGATCCGCTTCTGTTCCTGCAGGACGAGCACAGATCGGCGTCACCGAGTGTCCGAGCTGGGAGGCCGGTCCCCCTTCTCCCCCCCTCCCCACCCGCCTCACTCAGACTGACAACAGCTGAGGGCAGTGGTGCAGGGCCGAGCCGGGCCGGTCCCATCCAGCGCTCCCGCTCCTTCCCGACCCCGCCCACCTTCCCCTCCGCAGCCCAGCACTTGCAGCCCCACCTGCCTCTGTGCCTCAAGGGCCAGCCCTGCCTCCTCAGGCCAGGCCTCTGTGCAGGCATCAACTGGGGAGACAGGTGGTGCCCAGATAAGATCATCACAGCCCCTGAGCTGGGAGCCCGGCTCCCGGAGACCAGCCTGGGACTCTGGACAAGCCCGTCTTCCCTCCTCTCTCTGGGGACAGCGCCTGCCTCCCCGCGTGCCCGCCCATGGGTGAGTGAGGCCACGCGGACACCGGGAGCCCGCTCTCCTCATCTCTGTTGCCTCATCCCGGTGCCTGCCATCTTCCCGGCAGGAAAGCCCCCCTACAACCTGGGCCTGGCCCTGAGCCGTGGCCCAGATTCAAACCCACCAGCTCTGCGTTTTCTCGCCCCAGGAATGCGTTTGTTCCTCAAAGACGATTTATTTTTACTCTGCCCGATGTCAGCAGCGCCGGCGCTAATTTTCCCTCCCGCCTGCGGTTCCGGTGCCACCCTCCTTCCGGGGAGCCCTGGGCCGTGTGCCCCTAAAATCACCCTCTCCGCTGCATCTGCGAGGCGTGGGCTCCTGAGAGACCACGCACCGGAGACGGTTGGCAGACCCAGCAGCGGGCGGACTCAGTCCATAACCGATCCCTGGGGCTGCCGGGGGGATGTGGACAAAGCAATTGTGTAAACTGTTTACAAACGGATTGTAGGGTGTGGACAGTCCCTGGGACACTGATTAAAGGTCAGTTACTCCTTCTGTGGGAAGGAGGGAGGGAGGGAGGGAGGGAAGGAGGGAGGAAGGGAGGGAGAGAGAGAGAGGGGGGGAGGAGAGGGAGGGAGAGAGGCAGGGAGGAGGGAAGGAGAGGGAGCAGAGAAGAAGGGAGGGAGGGAGGAGGGAAGCAGGGAGGGAGGGAGAAAAGGAGGGAGGCTGAAACCGATGTGGCTCAGTGGATAGAGTGTCAGCCTGCGGACTGAAGGTCCCGATTTGATTCTGGTCAAGGGCATGTATCTTGGTTGTGGGCACATCCCCTGTAAGGGGCGAGCAATGTCTCTCTCTCATCGATGTTTCTAACTCTGTCCCTCTCCCTTCCTCTCTGTAAAAATCAATAAAATATATTATAAAAAAAAGGAGGGAGGGAGGGAGGAAGGTACGGGGAGGGAGAGAGAAAAGGAGGGAAAGGATGGGGACAAAGTTTCAATGGGAGAACACACAGGTCTCTGGAGACGGGAGTGGGGGGTCCAGGTGAAGATCAGGGCTGGCAGGGGCATTCCTTCTGCTCCCCTGAAGCCCCGTAAAGTGGCAGGAAAAGTACCCAAACCGAAAGAATGCCGAGAAGACCACAGACAGAACTGTGGGGGCTGTAGCACAGACGTAAGGTGGCAGGTGCAGGGGCTGGGAGCGCGAGGGAAGCCGAGACCGGATGCGAGGCTGAGAGAACCCCTCAGCAGAAAGGCCTGACGCTGGCAGCACACAGCCCCCTGCAGCCCTTCCCAGGGGGCGCTGCGGGAATGGGGGCCTAGCTGTAAGGACAGACCGACCCAGGGGCTCCCGGAGATTCAGCTCAACAGCCCCCCACGGGAAACTACCCAACTCCCGCCGCCGGAGGATGCCAGGCCGGGTGGCCAAGAAAGGCCGCTGCTGCTGCTGCCGGAACGGGAGGACGGGGCCTCAGACTCAGTCCCGAGCCAGAGCAGCCAGAGTGAGAGCGCGCACCGACGCGTCCCGCTGTTCCAGGTCCACCCGCTGTTCCAGGTCCACCCCAGAGTGGAGGGCGAGCGGCTGGGCGCCTCCTGGCCGCCACGCCCTGGTGCCACCCCGGTCCCTGTGGGCAGGAAAGCACCAGGCCCGCCCGGTCCCCCAGGCAGTAGGCCACCCCACTGACCAGACGAGCAGACGGAGAGACCGGCAGCACGTGGGCTGCGTGAGGCCTGGCTGCAGACGGCATGCACGTGCCTCGGGCCTGGCCCGGTCCCTGGCCTGGTTTCACTGCCCAGCCGCCTCCCGCTCAATGCCCACACCCCCCTCGCCTTGCACATCAGGAGGAGAGACGGAGGCAGAAGCAAGGGAGGAGAGGGGGGAACGCACAGCACTCACCTGAGCTATCAAGTCCCCGTTCTCCGCGTGCACCAGGCTCACCGCTCCCAGCCCCTTGAGGAAGGTGAAGGCCTCGTAGAGCTGAGGGACACACAGGGGTCGGGGGGTAAGATTACCGCCAGCACTTGCCGACCCCGGCGGGGGCAGGACAGGCCGCTCAGTGGAGACCAGGGGACATCTCCTTCAGCAGGTGAGACCCGGCAGGGTCTGCCCTTGACCCTGAGAGGCAGGGGCGGGGCTGAGCTGGCCAAAGCCCCAGCTGGGCAGATTGCACCTCAGTCTCCGTGCCTTCTGCTGGGCCGCGCTCCATCCTAGCACTTGAGAAGCTGGTTTTTAGTTTTATGGAAACTAACCGGCTCTGTCTTGTAATCACCGCACACCACGGCAGGCATGTGCTTCTTGGCAAAGTTGCAACCCCTGTCACAGCCCATGCAGCAGGCCGGGCGTGCTCTCCCGTGATGAACACGCAGATGGTCCCCAACCGCCCGCATCACCGGGTTATAGCCCACACCGGCCTTCCCCTGCCAGGGCCTGCACACACGTGAGGACCAAGGCTGCCGTCCCCGCTCCAGGAAGCTCGAATCCTGGCTTTGTTCTCGCGTGTGCAAGACAAGCCCCACCTCCCCGGGTGCTCTCAGGGGCACACAGCGGGGGGCACTGGGAGGCGTGATCACTTTCGAGGCCCCGGACCGCAAGTCCACTGGACGCCCTCGGTATGGAGGGCTGTAGAGAGAAACGGGGGTGAGGGCGGGGGGCCTACCTGGCTGTCGGACATTTGGTAGAGGTCCTTGTAGGCCATGTAGACTTGGAAGGAATTGACGCCTGTTGGAGACAAAGAGAAGAACACACGTGAGGACCTTAAAATGCATCTTTCCTGGGATCGGGGGTCACAGCATGGGTGGGCTGGGCGCAGCCAGGACGGAGGTGGCTCAGAATTCACAGGGGACGCGTGTTCCGCTGAGCCCAAGCCAGCGCCTGTCCCCAGCGGTGAGCCAGAAGCAACCGCTCGGTTTTACGGTTGTGGGGAATACACAGACCAGACGTCTGCACTCTGACGTATGACACAAGCCCACGGAGCGTGCCGTATGAGTTTATGTGAGCCAGACCGACGACACGGGCCGGGCACGATCCGTAACAAATGCTTATGAGCAGCCCCTACAGGTCGGCGTTTCTTCTGCTGAAAGGAACTGGGTGGCGATGGCTGGACGGGTTCCCGGGAGGCTGACCAGGATGACACTCGTCAACGTGAATGGCAAGTGGCATTGGGAAGAGGACAGAAGGAAAGAAGTGTTCTGCCACCTCTTCGTTTCCTGGCTTTTTTTTTTTTTTTGGACGTGGTAATGGCACTTGCATCATGAGCACACATAGCATACCTGCTTAAAAACAGCCCGGCCGGTGTGGCTCAGTGGTGGAACGTTGACCCGGGAACTAAGAGGTCAGGGTTCAATTCCCAGTCAGGGCACATGCCCAATCTGTGGGCTCAATCCTCAGTGGGGGGCGTGCATGAGGCAGTCTATCAATGATGCTGTTCCTCTCTTATTGATGTTTCTATCTCTCTCTCTCCCTGCCTTTTTCTCTAAAAAAATCAATAAAAACATTAAAAAAAAAAAAAAG
Source organism: Lasiurus borealis (assembly GCA_004026805.1). Taxonomy (NCBI): domain Eukaryota; kingdom Metazoa; phylum Chordata; class Mammalia; order Chiroptera; family Vespertilionidae; genus Lasiurus; species Lasiurus borealis. The sequence continues at coordinate 28,093 of PVJN01015645.1, read as the reverse complement.
GTTGACGTTAGCCAAAACCAGTTTGGCTCAGTGGATAGAGCCTTTGGTCTGCGGACTGAAAGGTCCCAGGTTTGATTCCGGTCAAGGGCACATCCCCAGTAGGTGGCGTGCAGGAGGCAGCTGATCGATGTCTCTCTCTCTCATCGATGTTCCTAACTCTCTATTCTTCTCTCTTCCTCTCTGTACAAAATCAATAAAATATATTTTTAAAAAATGTAAACTTTAGAAAAACTGAAAAAACCCCTAGCTCTCCCTGAAGAATCGCGTTCATTTCAAGCTGCCTCCTTAGGCAGCCCCCGGAACCACCCCTTCCAGCCTAACCCCTCCTGCCCTGGTGCATCCTATTGTCTTGTCCTTGGCGTCTGCATGTCTTCTGCTCGATTCACCTCCAAACGAGGGAACGCACACGGTAAGCATCTACCCTGTGCAGAGTCTCCTGGCGGAGCCCAGACGGAGGGAGCTGGCGTGGGATGCCGAGATGGGAAGACTCAACCCCTCCCTCCTCGAGCTCAGGGTCCAATGGGAGAGCCAGGCAGACAGCCAGTGTCCTGTCTTCCACGAACAATGGGAAAGGTGCCTCAGGAGGAGCCCACGCCACCTGCTCTGGGTATTCAAGAGGGGAAGCAGCTCTGACGGGGGGACCTGGGGAGATGAGAGTGGAGCTGGGGGCAGCGCAGAAAGGCATTCTGGCGGGAACAGCACCAGCCCAAGGCCCAGCGGTTTAAGGCAGTGATGCCCAGGCGAGCTCACAGTGGAGAAAGGAGAGCAAGGCGAGGTCAGCGAGGACCTGTGTGCCAGGCGAGGGAAACCGGGTGTTCTTCTATGAACAGGGGTCCCTCCAGGGCCTGAAGGGGAAGACAGGATCCTTACAGAGGGTCCCGTTTTTCCGCTTTGTCACAGTCACAGCTCAAAGCTGGGCTCATGGCATGAAAATAAAGGGATTTTAACTCCATACAATCAGATCCAACACCGAGCCAGGGATTCCAGAACGGACCCCACCCCCCGACTCTCCTGAGGGTGTGAACTGACCTTTGTCCTGCACCAGCACCTCCAGCTCCTCCCGAACGCCATCGGACCAGCCTGTGATGTCCACGTGGAGGGAGTAGTCGCAGCAGGATTTGGTGTCAGCTGCTTCATGCCACTTCTCAAAGGCGGTCAGCAGGCTGGACCCAGGTTCTGGGACCACATGGTCAACTGGGACAGAAACACAGGTCACATTCTAAGATGCTTAGGACCCAACTTGTTCCAAAGGTGGCCTCTTCAGCATCATCACCACCACCACCACCACCACCACCACCATCATCACCATCATCACCATCACCACATCATAATTATCACATTTAATATCACCATCGTTATCAGTATCATCATAACCACCACAATCATCACCATCATCACCATCACATCAACATTATCACATGTAATATCACCATCATATCAGCAGCATCATAACCACCACCATAACCATCGTCACCACCATCATCATCATCATTACCATCACCATCATCATCAATATCACCATCATTATTAGCATCATCACCACCACAACTATCACCATCACCATCATGATCACCACCACCACCATCACCACCATCACCACCATCATCATCATCACCATTACCACCATCATTATCATTATCATAATCAATATCACCATCATTATCAGCAGCAGCATCACCTGCAGGAAGCGATGGTCCAATGGTCCGTTAGCAAGGCTCATGCTAAGCACCTCATCTGTTGAGACAGTAGTGGCTCGAGGCAATTCCCTAACCTGATAATCCTTTTACTGTTTACCAAACTTCACCTTTGATGTGTCTATATGCATTGCTAAAGGGTAAATGTGTATTCAAGTAAATCAATAGTGGACCTGGCCAGAAGTCAGTGTGTCTTTTCAAGAAAGAGGTTCCCCCTGGGCCCTAATGCCTTCTAAATTCTTATTTCTTGTAGAGTATTTTCATTTGTGCATCGGCCCCTCCTTCAGATCTTGAATCCCACCACAAAGGTCATGGCATCCACCACCACAACCATCTTCATTCACCATCACACCATCATCACCATCACATCATTCACATCACCATCATTATCATCACCATCACCACCACCACCATCACTATCATCATCATCATCATCACCACCATCATTACCACTACTTCCATCATTAAGATCAACATCCTCATCTTCACAGTTCTTCTCATCAACACTCCCACCATCATCATTGTCAATACTGCCGTCACTGTCACCATATTATAATCATCAGCAGTGACACTTCAGTGAGTCTTCATTACCACCACTGTCCTCACCATTGTTACTGTTGTCATCCTCAGCAGCATCATCACAATATTTATTGAATGCTTATTTATGTGTCAGACACTGCCACAGAGGCCTTACATAAATTACCTAATGAAATCCTCACTACCATCCTGCAACACGTTTTCAGATGAAGAAAATGAGGCTCAAAGAGGGTAAGGAACTTGTCTGGGGTCACACAACCAATAAACAAAGGTGGGGGTTAGATCCCCACAGAGACCTGTGAGCTCAGAGTCTGAACTCCTCCCCACACTCCACACTGTGTCTGGAGGGAACTCTTTGTTATGCAGCGTTGTGGCAGCGATACTGACTAATACAACCACATCCCAGCTGGGTAACCTTGAGAAGGCTACTTCACCTCTCTGAGCTTCTACTCCCACACGTGACATAATAATACAGATGTCACTGGTTCTGAACCTTCACCCATCAGCAAGCCATGTTTAGGAATATTTTGCCTTATCTCCCTATAATCCATATCACTCTTCTCTTAATGCTTTTCTTAAATCAATTCACAGTTTCCAACAGTCTAAATTCTGACTTCGGTCTCAACCTAAGCAGTAATACCCATGAGGGGCCATTTATTTTATGTAAATACTAGAGGACCGATGCATGAAATTCATGCAAGACTAGGCCTTTCTTACCACCACCCCACCCCACCCCACCCCCCTGGCTGCCATCACCGGCTTCCCTCTGGCACCCAGGACCCGGGCTTCCCTCGTAGCCCTGGCTTCGTCCGGAAGTTTGTCCGGAAGGACATATGGTCTAATTAGCATATTCTGCTTTTATCGTTATAGATGCACTAAAATACTTTAACATTTTTTCAATGTCTACATTGCCTCTAAAATCACTTTGCACACCACCAGTGCCCTGTACTGTACGAATATATATTATGTATAAGGCAGGGCTGTAGTGACAATTACAGCGGTACCTCGAGATGCGAGTTTAATTCGTTCCGTCACCTTGAGGCGTGGGAAACTATGAGACGCTCGAGTCGCGGTAAACCGGTGGGTCGTGTGCAGCTGGCCGATCCGAGCGCAATGACTCCTATCTCAACTGTTGCTCGTATTTCAAAGCAAAAATCGCTCGCATCTCAAAAATCTCGTATGTTAGGGCACTCGTATCTCGAGGTGCCACTGTACATTACATGGTGCCCTGAGCTAAGTGCCTGGTGCACGCTGAGCACCGTGCTGCTGCTGCTGCTGCTGCTGGTGACGGGGAGAAGTCACAGCCTGTGTCCCTGCGTCGGGGCACAACTCACTGATCATCGTGGTCCCGCCGGCCAGCGCCGCCCTGGTCCCCTGGAAGAAGTCATCGGCGGCCGTCATGCCCTGGCACGGCTTCTGCAGGTACGTGTTGACGTCGATGCCCCCGGGAATCACCATGCGCCCGTTGGCCTCGATGGTCTTCACGCCGCCGGGAACGATCAGGTTCTCTCCGATTTGTCTGCGGACGGACAACAGAGGAGGCCTTGGTGCTTCGGAAAAGGAAATGGCAGTCAGCCACGCGTGTGGCTTGCATATTCAGACCATCGGGGACGACACTTCCGAGCCAGGCCCCAGCCAGGGCACTGGGCGGACAGAGACATCTCAGGGGCAGGCCCCTGCCCTCGAGGGGCGCAGGTCTAGGAGGAGGAGGAGGCAGGGTGTGTCGGCAGAAGGTCACGACCCAGTGCACAGAGGGCGGGTCACCTCCAGAGCCTGGTTATCTGGGAAGGCTTCCAGGGGGAGACCAGCATCTCCGTCAGGCGGTAAAGTCGCTCCGGAGCATTGCACACACCTCTAGCACCTGGCTCGGGGGGCGGTGGGCAGTGTTTGCAGCGAGACAGAGTGAAAAGTCCCCTCGGCCCTACAAGCTTTCAGACCATGTGATGGCGGAACTGGGAGCCCGCGCCTTCCCACGGTGAAACCCTAACACCGGACCTCAGAATGTGGCCATTTGGAGACGGGGCATTTCAAGAGGTTGCCAGGGTAACAATGAGGCCGGCAGGTGGGCCCTGACCCAGCAGGACTGGTGTCCTTACAAGAAGAGAAAGCGCCGAGACCGGTGTGGCTCAGTGGATAGAGCGTCGGCCTGCAGACTGAAAGGTCCCAGGTTCCATTCCGGTCAAGGGCATGTACTTTGCTTGCAGGCACATCTCCACTGTGGGGCGTGCAGGAGGCGGCTGATCAATGTCTCTCTCTCATCGATGTTTCTGACTTTCTATCCCTCTCCCTTCCTCTCTGTAAAAAATCAATAAAATATATTTTTTTAAAAAAAGAAGAGAAAGCTACACGGAGCCCCTGTGCCCAGGAGAAAGGTCACATGAGGACACGCGAGGAGACGGCTGTCACAGCTGAGGAGAGAGCTCTCCTAGCAAACAACCCCGGACTTGCAGCTCCAGCGTGTGAGAAGCCAGTGTCTGTGACCGGAGCCTCCCATCAGTGTGGGGGATTCTGTCACGGAGGGTGGAGAGGGGACTGAGCAGACTCACACCTGGTGTCACCAGACGGTGGAGAGGGAGCCGACAGGGAGAACGTGGAGAAGGACGTCGGCCCGATGCCAGTCTTTCCCTTGAGTGCCAGGCTCTGTCCAAAGCCAGACACTCCTCTCCCTCCTGGCCCCTCACCCCATCGCTGGAGATTTGGAGCAGGTGCAAGCAAGCTGCAAGCTCCGTGGAGTGTATGAGGCTGGGGTTCACGCTGCCCCTAACCGGGTCTGTGACGCGGGCAGAGACTTCTCCCTGCCCGCCTCGCCCAGGAGGTAGAGCAGGAACTGTGGGGGCGCACAGTAAACACTGGAACCTCCTCCACCTGCAGTTTAAACCTCCCCAAACCCCTCCAGCCCTGACAGTCACAGGAACATGGCACAGTCACAGCAGAGCCCCGCCTCCCACTCTCTCTGAGACTGGCTTTTTAACAGGTCTGGTTAGCCCGGCTACGTGGCTCAGTGGTTTAGCGTCAACCTATGAACCTGGAGGTCATGGTTTGATTCCTGGTCAGGGCACATGCCTGGGTTGCGGGCTTGATCCCCAGTGGGGAGGCGTGCAGGAAGCAGCTGATCAATGATTCTCTCTCATCATTGATGTTTCTCTCTCCTCTCCCTCTCCCTTCCTCTCCAAAATCTATATATTTGATGGGCAGGGACTGCAGTGTGCCACTGGGAGCCGCGCTGCTTCCACCGGAGGCGGGCCCGCTATCTCCTCTCTGGGCCTGCACTTGGCCACAGGGGTTGCAGGCCATTCCCCATCCCCCAGAGGCCTTCCGTGGCTGGGGCATCGCCATGGCAACAAAGCCAGCGTCCCACCTCAGCTACTCTGTGCCCACTGCCCAGAGGCCCTCCATTGCCATGGTGACGAAGCAAGCATTCTGCCAGGCTGCTCACGCTGCCCGCTCTCAATGGCAGCCCCTCCAGGACTGGGGGACTCTAGGGTCTGGGCGCCACCATCTTTGTGACAGAGTGATGGTTAATTTGCATATTACCCTTTTATTAGATAGGCTATGTGTGTGTATATACACACATGCAAGCATACACACACATACATATATTTAAATATATATTTTTAAAGGTCTATTTGGTCCACGCACTTTATAAGTCCATCTTCCAGGTAGACGTCGGCATAGAAGGACTGGTCATCGTTGATGATCCGTCCACCTTTGATGAGGAGCCGGTCACTCTGAAAAGCCAAGCAAAGTATTCAGTGTCATTGGGGAAAAGCCAGGATTTTTTGTTTGTTTTTAACTTTTAATATAAAATTGGTCAAGTATTTTCAAAAGTAACAAGTGGTGCAAAAAAGCAAGGCCCGACAAGGTGGAATCTCAGCTCCTGGGAAAGCTGGCTCTCCCAGTGCTTTGGGTCTGTGCTCAGTGTCTCGTACCCAAGAGCCCTCCCCTCGCTGCCCTCTGAGGAACACTGTACACCACTTCCCGCCATCCGACCCCGCACCCCTCACCCATTTATGGTTACCCCGCACTTACTGCAGTGCGTCTGACACACTATGTATTCACATGTTTGCTTGGCATCAGAGCTGTGATGTGTTAGTTACCCCACCGGCTGAGTCCAGCGCAAATCACAGAGGGCTAAACACACGCGTGTGGATGTAGATGGTGGCGCCACCTAGAGCTGTGCCCTGTAGTTGTCCTTATGAGACTGTCAGCTCCAGCGGGGGCAGAGATTTCATTCATCCCTTTTATTCAAGCTGCATGCCCTACACCTTGACAGTTTGGCCAGATGGATGGATGAAAGGATGGATTGATGGAAGGATGGGTAGGTAGGTAGGTGGGTGGGTGGGTGGGTGGGTGAGGCAGTTGTGGGAGTGGATGGATGGATGGATGGAAGGATGGAAGGATGGATGGATGGATAGATGGATGGATGGATGGATGGATGGATGGATGGAAGGATGGAAGGATGGAAGGTTGGATGAAAGGATGGATGGATGAAAGGATGGATGAATGGATGGATGGGTAGGTGGGTGGGTGGGGTGGATAGATGGATGGATGGAAGGAAGGGTGAGTAGAAGGAAGGATGGAATGAATGGATGGATGATGGGTAAGCGGGTGGATGAATGAGTAAATGTATGTATGGATGGATGAATGGATGAGTTAATGGATGATGGATGACTGGGTGGGTGGATGAGTAAATGGATGGGTGGGTGACTGGGTAGATGAATGAGAAAATGGATGGATGAATAGATGGATACCTTGCAGAATGAATGCATGAGAAGGATGAGTGCATGGAGAGAAAAAGCATCGCAGTCGTGGGACAAAGAACTAAGAGCCACGATCCAAGGGGGAGATGTGGGAAGCGGCACATCCTGTCCCCCAGCAGGAGGCTCTCCGGAGGGAGGGGCGGAAGCTCAGTCCCCGCCAGGCCCAGCGCCTGCCTTTTACCCCTCAGGGAGAGGCCACCCAGACGTGTGTGCCCAGGGAGGACGCCCCCTGCAGGTCGCTCCAGCACCAAGGGAGAGAGGAGGCAGGGCTGTGCATGTACAGACGCAGAGACAAGCCGGGTTGCAGGCTCCGGCACCAGAAAGCAGGGAACGGACCATGTGTCACAGGCAGCTCCACGTGGCTTCTGGGCACAGCCTCCCACCAGCAGCCGCCCACCCTCGCGTCTGAGTGAGAGCTCCTCAGACTCTGCCTGCTGTGAACCGCACCCAGCCCCACCTGCTCTGCTCTTCCTGGAACCAGAGGTAGAGCTGGGACTCACATCCACACACCCCCGCCCCCCAACGACCAGCAGGTACTGTGTGCAGCCTCTGCAAATGGGCCCAGGCTCCAGCTGTCCTGAGGGGCCAGCGAGTTTCTTAAAAATAAGCCCACGATTTGGCAAGAGCTTTGGTGACTTCCTCGTTATCTCCTGCAGAGACTTCGCCTCTGCCTTCTCACTGCTTTATCGAGTCACATTCACGGCGTTTCAGCAGCTGGTGTCCTAGAGGGGATCCAGGGGCCGTGAGCTGGGAAACTCGGGGTGAGACAGAAGCCACAGCTGTCTGCGGCAGGAACCCCCAGACCCTCTACTCCGCTGGTGGACAGGCACAGTCACGCGGGGGACTGAGCTCACGGGGTTCCCAAACGCAGATCCTTGTGTTTTGCGGGAACTCTGACCAGGAGACTCTCCCACAGGAGGCATCCCGGGAGGTGCCCCGCAGACTGCAGGTCCTGCCTGCGAGGACCCTTGAGGTGCGGCCGCCCGACCGAGGGGGGAGCGGGCTCAGACGGATGACTCCCAGGTTCCCACGCAAACAGGGGTGCAGGCTGCCTTTCCTAGCTTCCTCCCCCGCGTTTGCTCCATCAGACACACTTCTGTCACATCTTAAACCAGCGGTTCTCAACCTGTGGGTCAAGAACAGCTAGTAGGGTCTCCTAAGACCATTGGGAAACACAGATATTTACATTAAGATTCATAACAGTAGCAAATTACAGTGATGAAGTAGCAACAAAAATAATTTTATGATTGGGGATCACAACATGAGGGACTGTATTAAAAGGTCGCAGCATTAAGAAGGTTGAGAACCACTGTCTTAAACCATTTTCAAATCCGTAACGTTCCATAATCAGATTCCATCCAGGCAAAACCCAGGTCTGTGACCCTGGGGGCCAATTCCCTAAGGCAGTGGTCGGCAAACTGCGGCTCTCGAGCCACATGTGGCTCACCAGCCATGATTTGCCACTCTGTTGACTAGTGAGTTTGCCAACCACTGTCATAGACTGCCCTTTACCTCTTTGCACACAATATGCCGCAATTGCCTGGTCCTCACAGCTTCCAACGACCAGGTAACATTTGGTCTATCCAGTGGTCAGCAAACTCACTAGTCAACAGAGTGGCATGTGGCTCGAGAGCCGCAGTTTGCCGACCACTGCCCTAGGGCTCTGTTTCCTCACTCAGCAAACTCACAGCAAGAGCTCATTGCATGGGACATGAAATTTTAAGACTTTCATAAAAGTCACACATTTAAAAGAAAAATAGTAACACCCTGCATCTCCCAGATTACCAGGAGGAACAAACAAGAAACAGGAGCCAGGACAAGCTCTGTGTTAAAAATCGTTGTTTAAATACTTGGAAGAGGATAAAACAGCTAATTAGAAACACAACGGAAGTCTAGCTGCCCATTCCGGATCACGACCGGCTTAGCTCCAGTGCGTGAGAATGCAATGTGCAGAGTCAGACAGGTGAGGGGTCCAATCCTTACCCTCTTCCCATCCAGGTGACTCAGCCTCGGCTAGCCTGTTTCCTCGTCTATAGAATGGGGGTACGTGTCCCTGTCTCAGAGGGCTGCTGGGAGGGATCCTGGGGACAGTTCCACAATGACAGGTGTGCCGTGCGGCACAGGCCTGGCACATGTGAACCGTGGGGACGGTTCCACGCCGTTAACTCTTCACCATTCTCTACAGCAGGAGCTCCGCCCCATACACAGCTGCTTCAGGAAGGAGGGTGCAGCTAACAGACACAGGTCTCAGGCCAGTGGGGGCACTGAGTTGTGACCCGGCCTTTGCACCCAGGGTGGGAAGGGCTGGCAGAGATGGGCAAGGAGGCCACCCAGGGTCAAGGAGGCCTCCACGCCAGCCCTCCCAGGAGAAGAAAGCTTGATTTTTTATTATTATTATTATTATTATTATTTTGTTTTGTTTTGTTAAATATATTTTATTGATTTTTTACAGAGAGAAAGGGAGAGAGATAGACAGAAACATTGATGGATGAGAGAGAGACATCAATCAGCGGCCTCCTGCACGCCCCCTACTGGGGATGTGCCGGCAACCACGATACATGCCCTTGACCGGAATTGAACCTGGGACCTTCCAGTCCGTAGGTCGACGCTCTATCCACTGAGCCACACCGGCTTCAGGAAGAAAGCTTGTTTTGCGCTTGAGCCACAAGTAAGACGTGGCCGCACAAAAAGGAGCAAAGAGATGGCAGAGAAGGAGAGAGGCGCGGAGGTCGCAAGGCACCTGGTGGGCTTGGGGTCTGTCAGCGGTTTCCTCTGGCTGCAGGGTGACCGCCGCGGGGACCTGGAGAGGTAATGCAGGTGCCAGCTCCTCCCGGGGACCCACCGGGATTCTACCATCCGGTGGGAGGAGCCTGGGCTGGCTGGGAAGTAACAGCAGGGCTGGTGTCAGGGAGGCGCTCAGACACACAGAGGGTCCTGAGCGAAGACCTCTCCGTGCGAACGCCGGGCAGGAGGGGAGGAAGGGAAGCTCGGCACCACACGCTTCCTCAGAGCCGCCACTGCCCAGTGAGAGCAAGTGCCAATCAAGTTTGCAAAAGGAGTCAGGGCCACCGCCGAAACCGGTGTGGCTCAGTGGATAGAGCGTCGGTCTTCGGACTGAGAGGTCCCAGGTTCGATTCTGGTCAAGGGCATGTACCTTGGTTGCAGGCACATCCCCAGCGGGGGGCGTGCAGGAGGCGGCTGATCGATGTCTCTCTCTCATCGATGTTTCTAATTCTCTATCCCTCTCCCTTCCTCTCCATAAAAATCAATAATATATATATATTTTTTTTTTTAAAAAGTACAGGCAGGCCGAGACCGGGTTAGCTCAGTGGATAGAGAGTTGGTCTGCGGACTAAGAGGTCCCAGGTTTGATTCCAGTCAAGGACATGTGCCTTGGTTGTGGGCACATCCCCAGTGGGGGGCATGCAGGAGGCAGCTGATCGATGTCTCTCTCTCATTGATTTTTCTAGCTCTCTATCCCTCTCCCTTCCTCTCTGTAAAAAATCAATAAAATATATATTAAAAAAAAAAAAAGGTGTCAGGGCCTGCCAGTGGCTGGGGACTGGACCTAGAAATCCAGTGCTAGAAGCTCTTCCTCTGGAAAAAGTCCCGGAGAAGCGCAAGGAACGGCACTGAAATGTGATCCCGAATTAATTCCCATCCTTCACCACAGCACCCACGGGCATTGTTCGGATGCCAAACGCTCACCAGGGACTTCTGAGCACAAACAGAGGCTCCGAGCAACGAAATGTCAGGTGAAGAAATAGCATTTCTCTGGTGGGAATTCCCGGGTGGGATGATCTTTCTGGCAGCAACGGATTCCCCCCAGCAGAGAGTTCGGGGTGCCTCCCTCCCATTGTCCCTGCTGCCCCTTGTACATCTCCCCTTACAGTCATCGCACATCCTGGTCGCGGTTCACACGCCCCTACCTCGGGGTGGGGGCACCTTCAAGGCCAGGAGGGCCTGTGCCCTTCGTCGCTGTGTCGTCAGGGACCCGCCAGGGGCTGCGAGGACACGTTACTTAGCAAATGTTTGCTGAGCAGGAGGAGAGGGGGGTGACAGGCAGGAGGCAAAGGAAAAGGGAGGAAAAGGCAAGCGAATAGTTGAAAAGAGAGAGTGAGAAGGAGAGAAAAGGGGAGTGATATAATAAAGTATAAAGACCCCTGCTAGCTTAAACCGGTTTGGCTCAGTGGATAGAACGCCCACCCACAGACTGAAAGGTCCCGGGTCCGATTCCGGTCAAGGGCACGTATCCTGGTTGCGGGCACATCCCCAGTAGGGGGTGTGCAGGAGGCAGCTGATTGATGTCTCTCTCTCATCGATGTTTCTAGCTCTCTATCCCTCTCCCTTCCTCTCTGTAAAAAATCAATAAAATATATTTTTTTTAAAAAAGAGCCCAGCTAGCTTAGCTCAGTAGTTGAACATTGATCTATGAACCAGGAGGTCACAGTCTGATTCCTGGTTAGGGTATACACTCGGGGTTGCAGGCTCGATCTCCAGTCAGGGGTGTACAGGAGGCAGCCGATCCATGATTCTCTCTCATCACTGGTGTTTCTATCTCTTCCTCCTTCCCTTTTCCTCTCTGAAATCAATAAATATATATTAAAAAATTAAAAATAAAAACCTCCAGGTATTGCCCAGCTGGTGTGGTTTAGTGGTTAAGTGTCAGCCCATGAAGTAGGAGGTCAAGATTTGAATCCAAGTCAGGACATATACCCGGGTTGCAGGCTCAATTCCCAGTAGGGGTGTGCACGAGGCAGCCAACCCATGATTCTCTCTCATCATTGATATTTCTCTCTCTCTGCCTCTCCCTTCCTCTCTGAAGTCAATAAAAATACATTTTTTTAAAATGCCAGGCATTCCTTCTCATTCAACAGCAAAAGAAACAGCAGCCTCAGCCTGAGGGGAGGGCAGGGGGAGGTCCGGATCGCAGTGCATTTCTTGCATCACAGTCCATCCCCGAGCAAAGCATGAAACCTCCGAGTTCGGCTCCCCGCACTGCACGGAGGGAGGAAAACCCATCATCTCCACCAGCCTCAGAGGAATACGACATCCGCTGCGGTCTGAAGATCCTCAGGAGAAACAAGAGGTGCTTCTCCCATCCAACCCACACGTACCCCATAATCACACGCTTAGCAACCCTGGCTGTCTGGTAAACAGCAGAGAACCAAAGCTGTTATTACAGAGACAACAGGGAGAGAGACAGGCTATGGCATCCAGGAGGGGGCGTGTGAGTTGGGTTCTGAGAGATGAGGAGTTCAGGAAGCTGCAAAAAGGAGGAGAAGAGGCACGTGCAGCCAAGTAAGTAGTATTGCCCAGACCAAGTGTGCTTGGACTTCAGGTGGTAGAATGGAAGGTGGGTGGGTGCTGTCCGCGGTCCTGAAACGCCCCTGGGGACCGGGACAGAGAGGTCTCTCCAAACCCTAGGATGCTGAAGTTCCCTCTCCCCCCTCCCTCTCCCAGCCCGTAGTTCCTCACCGCCTTTCTCTCTCAGCTCACTGGCACACCCCGAATCTTTACATCCCCTCAGAAACAAAGCAACCATGGCCAACAGTCGGTTTCAAGTCCTTTGGACTCAGTACCACCCCTTCAGTACTTTACTTCTTCCCCAGGAAGTTGGGGGAGGACATGAACCCCCTCTCCTACAATGCTTCACGAATACAGAGTTGGAATCTGCAGCTAATAAATGGGCAAATGTCAAATAAAAAAAAAAGGATTGCAACCCAACTATGAACCAGCAGGTCACGGTTCGATTCCTGGTCAGGACCCGTGGCCCAGGTTGCAGGCTCAATCCCCAGTGTGGGGCGTGCAGGAGGCAGCTGATCAGTGAATCTCTCTCATCACTGATGTTTCTATTTCTCTCTCCTCTCTGAAATTAAAAAAAATTTTTTTAAAAGGATCTCAGAGGTTTGTGGTCTTCACACTGGGAAGGCGGCTCCCGCTGGGGCTGCTGGGACACACGGATTCCAGTGTGGCTGCCTGGTTCATCCTGGGAAGGGGCTCGGAATAACTAAAAGACCCGTTGTTTCTGAGGAGATGAAGAACACGTTCTCTCCGAGGGGCAAGCGCGGAAATGAGTCTCAAAAAGTTCAGGGGAGCCCCATTATTGCAGACATGCGCCTGTCCGACTGATGGAACCGCTTTCCCTGAAGACAAAGGAAACGTCCAGGTACGTTTTGGACATCGTGAATCCTTCAATCCTACCAGCCATTGATGGTGAGCTCATGTTTGCCACTCAAAGATCTAACAGGCCAAGACCGGTGTGGCTCAGTGGATAGAGCGTCGGCCTGCGGACTGAAGGGTCCCAGGTTCGATTCCGGTCGGGGGCATGTACCTTGCTTGTGGGCACATCTCCACTGTGGGGCGTGCAGGAGGCGGCTGATCAATGTCTCTCTCTCATCGATGTTTCTGACTGTCTATCCATCTCCCTTCCTTTCTGTGAAAAATCAATAAAATATATATATTTTTAAAATCCAACAGGACCAAACCCCACTCATACACGTACAACTCACATGGCACTGTAGCCTAAGGGAGCCTCGAGTCCTTCGGGAGGGGCTGCTGAAAATCCCAGGCCAGATGCTCTGCTCAGTTCTCATTTACCAGCTCTAGATGGTGGGCCAGGAACTTACCAACAGCCCGGATAAAGCCCGGATAATGCCCGCATGGACCCTCTGTGGTAGACTGGGTTCCGGCTTCACAATCCCTCCTGCCCTCCACTCACATGGCTTGCTTTGACCCATAGAATGAGAGCGGGCGTGACCGCACCCTCTGAGCACCGGCTTCAGGAGGCGGGTGGGTTTCAGCCCACCCTCCGCTGGAAAACGGCACGACCCAAGAAAGGGCGCCCCCTCAGGTCCAAGTGCCAGGCTGAGAAGAAAGGCGGAGCAGACCTGACCCAGACAGAAGCCCGAAGACACGTCTGGCTCAGCCCCCTCCCAGGGCCTGCCGCTGTCAGTAAATGGCTGGTGCCACGAGCCAGGGCAGCGGGGTTGCCTGCCGCTGGGCATCGCTCCCTCGCAGTGACCTGGCACCCCATCGGGGCTCCGTGCCCAAAGCCACAGCCAGAGATGGCGATCTCGCCAAGAGGCTTCAGAATCCCATGCCTGGGTCACGACCTTTGGTGGCCAGAGATGCTGCCTCCCGGCGCCCAGTGCCACCCTTCCCCCCACCCCCCAGCCTCCTCTGGCTGGAGCACCCTGCCATGACTCCCAGAGAGCCAGCCCGTGGCCTCTGCCTGGCCTCGGGGGTGGCCTGTCAGCCAGAGGCCCTCTGCCACACATCCCAGGAAAGCAGCCCTGTCGGTCGGTGCCAGGCCTGACGAATCTAATTAACACACATGGCACTCCCCTCGCACAGGCAGGGGACACCGCCGGCATGGCATTTCCCTCCTCCGCCAATCAGAACGATAGGCAGTCCCCACGGGAGGCAGGCCTCTTCCGGGCGCGCAGGCCCGTTTCCAGGACAACTGCAGGGACAACACAGAGATCTCAAGCCCCGTGGCACCTGGCAGGTATTCAGAAAACCCTCCCTCCGGGACTGAGCACCTGGTTTTAAAATAACAGCCCTCTGCGGTGCCCCCGGGAGTGGGCAGGGCCTTCAGGCTGCCCACAGGAGGCGGGGGCCAGCTGTGTCGGCCTCCACGTCCACACCCACTTTTGTGTGTCCGGTCCGAGTCGTACCTCACACAGAGCACTCTGCACAGAAAACCACCGCCTTTAAGAAACTCATGTCCCCGAACGCAGGCTCAGTGTCCGCTCTGCACCCCGTGGATTCCGGTTTCAATTCCGAAAGAAGGGGGACACTGAGAAGGGAAGCCACTGGCTCAGGTCACACAACCAGAAGCCGGTGGAGACACTCAGTAACCTACAGCCACCTGCTGCCTCCAAAGCAGCGGTTCTCAACCTTCCTCAGGCCACAACCCTTTAAGACAGCTCCTCATGGGGTGGTGACCCCCAACCATAAAATTATTTCTGTTGCTACTTCATCGCTGTCATCTTGCTGCTGTGATGAACTGTCATGTAAATATCTGATAGGCAGGATGTATTTTCATTGTTACAAGTTGAACATGATTAAAGCATAGGGATTCATCACAAAAACAATATGTAATTATATATTGTGAAATATTTATTTCTAATGACAAATAAATGAAATTTTGTCTTGAATCGTGGTGTAGCATGGGTAACAGTCTTCATAGGACAACAGTAAACTACATGGCTACACTGTGCTACACCGAGGAGCGGTGTGTTGGTTCCTAAGACCATGGGAAATAGGTGTTTTCTGCTGGTCTTAGGCGACCCCTGTGAAAGGGTCGTTGGACCCCCAAAGGGGTCACGACTCACAGGTTGAGAACCGCTGCTCCAGAGGGAAGACATCAAACCTGAGGCCCAATCAGCTCACAGACATCAACCACCCCCCTGCGGCCAGGTGCGCTCACCGTGACTCCCTCACGGGCTAAGGACAGGGGCCTGCCCTGACCCCACAGGTGCTCATCCCCCTGAGGCCCGGGCAGGTGGCCTCTCTGCGGTACATTTCTGGTGCTAAAGCAGAGAGCACGGCACTTGGAACGAGGCCGATTTTTTAACGTCCTTGCAACCTGGGGGGATGGATCGCATTCAGGTGCTCACGTCCATTCTCAACTCCTCTCTCACCATCACCCCCAGACCCCTCCCCAGGACAGCCCAGGACCCGCTCACACACACACACACACGCGCGCGCGCGCACACATCAGCCCTCTCCTTGAAACCCGTCCCCAGCTTTCCTCACACAGACAACGCCCGCACCAGTGACCCGCCTGTCTCTGGGAGGTTCTTACTATACAAGTCTGCCTGTCCCTGTGCCATTCCGCGAAGCCCCTTAGTGATTCAGATCCACCCTGCCCACGCACCACGAGGAGGGAGGCTTTGCGTTCTCTCCGAACGCCCTTCCCGCCACCCTCGCCTTCTCCTGGGTGGCAGCCACTACATGCTAATAACTCCGTGAAGAGGACATTTGCTGAGGACCGTCAAAGGCAGGAGTGGCTGGCACTGGCTCAGCCCAGAAGCACCGTTTGCCATCTCCTCCCCATTCATTCCTCCCCCCCCCCCCCCCCCGCTCGGTACGGAGTCCCAGCTGAGTCACCCGTGTGCAGAGTGCTCCTGGGGACACGCCAGGGAGAATCAGACGCTGCCCCCGTCCTCCAAGCTTGGAAACCGAATGGAGTGGGCGTGCTCACCATCCCAGCACTGGGAGGAAGGATGCCCTGCGGGGGAAGGGCCCGGCTTTCCCAGAGGCAAAGGGCTGCCAGGGCCAGCCAGGTCAGGGAGGGGGCCGGTGCGGGGCTCAGGCTGAGGAAAGGAGCGGGAACTGGCCCCTTGGATGTCCAGAGCCATCACCTCCCGCTGTGGGCCGCTTATTCTGCAGACCAGCCACCCCACGAAGCATCCTAGGCCCCCTGCCCCTTCCCAGGCCACCCACACCTGTTCAGGGCTGTGGGCTCGCAGAGCGGTTGAGATCTGGACACTGCCTCCCTCCAGGGCAGTGACTCTCAGCCTTTCTCTGTTCGGGTCACACTTACAGACACAGTTCCCTTCCTCACGGTTTCGCTTTCCGAGTGGCCAACTGCGGTCCAAAAGCTCCGAATGGAAAAATTTAGAAATAAACAATGCACATGCTTTCAGTTGTGCGCCTTTCCGAGGGGCGTGCTGAAACCCCGCTCCATCCCACCTGGAATTGCCCAGCGTATATACCCACACCGGGGTATGCATGGCCCACCTGTCAGCTCCTTAGGTGCTGCTTTCATTATCAGATGGCAGCATCGCAGTGCTTATATCCAAGTCACCCGCATTTCACTTAACAACGCCCCGAAGTGAAGGAGCGAGGGTGCCGGCAATCAGGACATGCCAGAGGAAAGTGGTGAGTGTGTGCATCCATGCCGGGAGCTAATTCCAGCAGGCCAGAAATGCAAGCAGTTCATCACAAGGTTGGTGGACCTTGAGCCTTCAGCAAGGGCTGGAAAATAACATTACTGCCTGTTGGAAATGGCTGGGGGCATTTCCCCACACCTGAAAAGGATGCATAAATGATTGCTTGCTGCCCCACAGTTGAGGGCATTTCAATCTACATGTTATTGCCTCCTACTGGCCAAACTCGGGAACAGCCGTAGGCAGTTCTCCCAATCTGACAACGGGTTCCGTATACCAAACCTTGCCTTGGATCTGTCTATCCACCTTGCTTTAGGACAATTTTTGTTAATAAAAAGCAAGGGGTCTAGAGAGACGACAGGAGAACTTGGTTCCTACAGCCAAGCTCCTCTGGCTCCCCAAAATGCCTCCCAAAATTATATTTCGTCTCTGGACTCTTGAATAATTTACACGCAGCCCTTCTCCAGATTCCTGAACCCTTCTAGATGCTGGATAAGACCCCCGGCACATCGACAGGAAAGAATAGTCTATGTAGGGCTCAGTACTACGCATGTTTTGTGACACCCACTGAGGGTCCAGAAACATATCTCCTGGAGATGGGAGAGGGGGGGAAGGTGTGGGTAACTGTGACGTAAAAATTTGCAGCACCATTAAACACCACCACCAAATAAGTCAGCCATCATGACCAACCAGCCCTACTACAAGGGCCCGTGTCTGTCTCAAGGGGCCTTTAATAGAAGCTCTTGAATGGCCCTAGCTTGCTCTTCAGCACCAGGTGCTATCCGCTGCCCTCTCTCCTTTTTCTGTGCTCTAGGGGCCAAGTCCTCTGAGGTTCCCCGCCAGGGCAAGGACCATCTTTGACTCCCACAACAGGGAGACTCCATTCCACACCGTTCTGCCTGTGTGTGCTCAGGGATCCCGCTCAGAGTTGTGACGAGAACACTTTGCACACCTGGCTGCAGCGAACGTCAGTTTTAAGTGCGGATCACAAAGTAGCAGCACCCCCGTGGAGGACCGGGTCAGTACCCAGCACGTGGTTGGGCCCTGGGGGTGGGGTTCCTGCATTCTCCTCACTTGTCTATGCGGCTCCCTCATCGCCATCTCTGGCCCCTTACCTCTCACCTCCCTCCCATCTGATTTCACTCTGCGTAACAAACTATGGCGGGTATCTCAAATCCTTTGTGTGCCAGGGCAGGGAAAGATATGGAATTTTTTTTAAATATATTTTATTTTATTTTAAATATATTTTATTGAATTTTTACAGAGAGAAAGGGAAAGGGATAGAGAGTTAGAAACATCAATGACAGAGAGAGAGACAATGATCAGCCACCTCCTGTATGCCCTCCACTGGGGATGTGCCTGCAACCAAGGTACATGCCCTTGACTGGAATCCAGCCTGGGACCTTTCAGTACACAGGCTGACGCTCTATCCACTGAGCCAAAATATTTTATTGATTTTTTACAGAGAGGAAGGGAGAGAAATAGAGAGCTAGAAACATCGATGAGAGAGAGACATCGATCAGCTGCCTCCTGCACACCCCCCACTGGGGATGTGCCTGCAACCAAGGTACATGCCCTTGACCAGAATCGAGCCTGGGACCTTTCAGTCTGCACAGGCTGATGCTCTATCCACTGAGCCAAATTGGTTTTGGCAGAAACGGAATGTTAATAGACAGGCTGAATGTCACCCTCAGGAGCAGCACTACAAACCTCACACGTTTTCTGCACATTTGCACGTGAGAGCAACGCCCTCCGTCTCGTGTGACTCTTGCTTGATCTCTTTCTCCCCTGCTCACTGTTCCTGTTTTTTTTGCACACCATGCAGGATCACATCGACCCTCATCTATACTCACACACTGGGTTCTGTATACTAAACCTCGCCTTTGATCTTTATATCTACCTTGCTTTAGGACAATTTATGTTAATAAAAAGCAAGGGGTCCAGAGAGACAGGAGAACTTGGGTCCTACAGACAAGAGCGCGCGCACGTGCGCGCGCGCACACACACACACACACACTGAAGCGCACTGTCACACATACAGAGGTTTCAAATCAGATCGTGATGGCTGAGCCGGCCGACCAGCCTGTCAGCCCTCCCGCTCGACTCTGAGCTCTTTGTGCCTCCACCAGGCATAGCAAGAGCCTGTACACGCCACCACGTCTCTGCGGGCCTCAGCGTACTCTTTGGAACACAAAGAAGGCACCTCCGGGCCGTGTCCCTCACAGGACAGCTCTGCAAGCCCAGTGAGAGGTCGTCGAATCCCTGCTGGATTCCCGCCGGGCTGCGCGGCACAGGCAGAGGGGACCAGGCCTCGAGAGCTGTTGTTTTGAGTAAGAAACGCTTAGCCTCCATGGTGGACCCTCTCCTCTCCCCCGGCAAGGAGCAGGCGGCCCCCTTCGGCGGCTCGGTGAGAGCCAGGAGCCTCGGCAGGGCCAGGAGGCCACGTGCCTTTGTTTGCCCAGAGCCACACCCAGGACCTTCCAGCCATCACTCAGCCACAGCACCGGGCGCGCCCCGAATGAGAAACAGCTTCTGCCGAGTTAATCCCCGGCTGTGGTGGGTCATCAATTTTTTAAAGAGCCACACGTGAGGCAGAGCCTCGTGAATATTTTAAACGACCCTTGGGGGCTGAAGCTAAGTGGCTCTGCTTGCCTCCTCTTCTCTCCCCAGCTGCGGTGTTTCCTCAGGAAAAGGCGGAGGTGGGAAAGGAGAGGGAAAAGACGCCAGGAGCATCATCCACAGGAGCAGAAGGTTTCCTCCCTGCCCCTCCTGGGGCGGCCCTTCTCCCCCTCTGCCGGGGTCCACGCTCCTATCTCGGCATTCGCTGGCAAAGCTGGGACCGTATCCCCACGGTTCAGATGAGAAAACTGAGGCTCACGGGGGAGGGGCACAGGGCGACCCACCAGCAAGCGGGGGTGACTTGAGGATGCACCTCAGAGCTGTAGCTTTCGGGAGCCCCTCCAGGCCTCCCAGGCCGCACGCACCCTGGCTGCCAGCAGCGTCTTACGTCTTACCGTCTCCAGGTCTGGCTCTACGTGCGCGAGAAGCTGCCCCGGGGAGCAGAGGCGGAGCCCCCAGGATGCTGGCTTGGCTGGCTTTCCTTCGGTTTCTCCCACATGCCACACGGGGGGTGGGGGACTCCTCCCTGCCGTGTCCCCTCCGGCCTCCCATGCTCCCCCTTACAACCTCCCCTCCACTGGGTGGTGCTTCCAGGCTGAAATGTCAGCCTCTGCTGCCCTCTGGGAAAGTAAGGGCAAGGCTGGCTCCTTCCCACAATCCCTAATCCCGAGCCCGCCCCGTCAGACCCGGTGCTTTAAATTCTGGCAATTACCAACTAAGGCAGTGGTTCTCAACCTGTGGGTCGCGACCCCTTTGGAGGTCAAACGACCCTTTCACAGGGGTCGCCTAAGACTATTGGAAAACACCTATTTCCCATGGTCTTAGGAACCAACACACGGCTCCTCGGTGTCGCAAAGTGTAGCCATGTAGTTTACTGTTGTTATATGAAGACTGTTACCCATGCTACACCACGATTCAAGACAAAATTTCATTTATTGGTAATTAGAAATAAATACTTCACAATATACAATTACATATTGTTTTTGTGATGAATCCCTATGCTTTAATGATGTTCCATTTGTAACAACAAAAACACATCCTGCCTATCAGATATTTACATTACAGTTCATAACAGTAGCAAGATTACAGTTATGAAGTAGCCACGGAAATCATTGTATGGTTGGGGGTCACCACCCCATGAGGAGCTGTCTTAAAGGGTCGAGGCCTTAGGAAGGTTGAGAACCACTGAACTAAGAGCTATTGACCAGAGCAGTGGTCAGCAAAGCGCGGCTCGCGAGCCACAGGCGGCTCTTTGGCCCCTGGAGTGTGGCTCTTCCAGAAAATACCAAGGCCCAGGTGAGTCTATTTTGAAGAAGTGGCATTAGAAGAAATTTAAACAATGTGGCTCTCCAAAGAAATTCCAACCGTTGTCCTGTAGATATTTGGCTCCGTTGACGAAGGAGTCTGCCGACCCCTGCCCCAGAGGAAGCCACAGCCCTGCCCACTGAGCCACACTCCTGCTCCAGGGGAAGCTGAGGGGCCCAGGGAGGGGCTCCGGCCAAGGCCACCCTCTGGGGTTAGCTGTTTCTCCTTTAAACCCTGGGACTCTTAGGCTGGGATGGCGTGAGGACCAAAGGAAGCACCGATGCCTCCTCCAGGGTGGCTTCCTGGAAACGGGCGTGATCCCCAGCAGCCCCTCACCCCAGGCTATGGAAGCCCTCAGCGTCCCTTACACAGGGGTCCCTGGAAGGACTACAGCAGCAGGACCAGCCAGCAACCTGCTCCTGTCCAAGAAGCCCCCACTATGTGCTAACACGCACTGAGTGCTCAGCCAGGGTCCTCTTAGATCAGTGGTTCTCAACCTTCCTAATGCCGAGACCCTTTAAGACAGCTCCTCATGTTGTGGTGACCCCCAACCATAAAATTATTTTCACTGCTACTTCATAACTGTAATTTTGCAACTGTTATGAATCGTATCTGTGTTTTCCAATGGTCTTAGGCGACCCCTGTGAAAGGGTCGTTTGACCCCCAAAGGGGTCGAGACCTACAGGTTGAGAACCGCTGTCTTAGATGCTCAAATGTGATGCCCACGTAGGATATGGGAGCGGGAGGCTCAGTGAGGCAGACCATGGAGCAGGATGCGCCCAGATAATCTGTTGCAGAAAGCATCCTCATCTCCACTCCAAAGCGTCGCTCGGGAAGGACCCCCAGGGCACCACGTCCCCAGACCCGCCTCAAAGACCCTCCTGCTAAACCTCCTTCTTGGAAACTGGGGTCCTGGGAGTGGCTCTGGGAGGGGTACAGACCTGCCATGGGCCACAGTTACCGAGGGACTCGGGGCTCCTAACGTATCAGTCACTGCATCACCCCTCCAATCCCCTGCCTCGGTTCCCCCGGAGCGGTGGTCGGCAAACTGCGGCTCCGTTGACTAATGAGTTTGCCGACCACTGACCTAGACTCCTGATTCCAATAATTACCGGCTGTTGTTTGTTGTTCCTTGTGATTAAGCCCCTCTCCCAGCAGTCCGAAAACTCATTAGTCAACAGAGCCACAGTCTGCCGACCACAGCCCTCGAGGGGAGGGTAGAAAGTCCCAAGAAAGGGACCTGCTCATACAAATACCCCCAACTGTTACCACTCAGCTCAGCCTGAAGCAAGCACATGCCTTCCAGGGGCTCTTTCCCACCCACACCCTGAAGGCGCTGGTCTCTGCGCCTCCCGTCCCAGGGGCAGGGGTTCAGGATGGGGAAGGGGACCCCACCACCCTCAGGAGTTGCCTCTCTGCTGGGGAACTCAGCGCAGCTCCGCTGGCTGGGCCTGCAGCCGGCCCGGAGCAGGGTTCCTGGGGAGAAGGTTCGGCCCGTGGCTGGGAGGAGGCAGGGCTGTTCTGCCTGAGCAACCTCCCTCCCCCTGCGTGCCCGCGGCGCACAACGCCCCTCCAAGGACTCATTGGGGAGATTCAATAAAACAAGGCCTGCAATATGCTGGGCAGGCGAGTGGGGAGGCCGGCCAGCTGCCTCCTCCTCCCCAGGCCGCCCCCCTGCAGGGAGGGGCCCTGGAGTCACCCCTGGGCCTGGATGTGGGATCGGTGAGGATGCGGGGTATGGGGTCTTCCATCCGCAAACCTCAGGCAGCACCCTGGATGGAGCCTTCCTCAGGCCCAGAGTCCCAGCTCCCAGCACCCAGCTGCTCCCTCACCCACCACCTCAGGCCCGGGGGGTCCCCGTCCCTCAGGAATGGTCTGGATGCCCGGCAGGCCTTGGGGCAGAGGCCAGGTTTCCCGAAGGCAAAGCCCTCGGCTCCCCACCCAGAGACAAAGCTTAGAGAAGTGGATGCTTTGTTTCCGGCCACACCCAGGGACACGGACCACTCAGCCCCACGTAAATCCCAAACCCTCAGGCCCCAGCCCTGGGAGGGGCCCTCCATCTCAGCTCGGTCTCTGAGTGCAGACTTCCACCCCACGGTCTGGGAGGAGAGAGGGGCAGCCTTGGATCTTTTTCCTTCCTCTTTGCTAGAAGGAACGAGGTGCAGGTGCTGGAGCCAGAGACTCCGCTCCAGGGCAGAGCCAGGAGGTTCGGACCCTGAGCCCCTCCCTCTTTTGTTCGACTCAGCATCCTTCCTCCCAGGCCAGCCACGCCAGCCTCTGGCACGTCCCCTGGGGGGAGGAGGGGGCTGCAGGCCTAGCGGGACCCAAGCCTCCAGCCCCGCCCCGCCGTGCAGGGCCTCCCCCACCCATTGTCCCCCCTCTCCCCTGAGGCTGGGGGGAGGGGGCTGCAAGGCGAGGCCCGCCCCGCCCCAACCGCTGTGTCGCAGGCACCCTCGGGGCCGCCCCTCCCTCCTTTCCTTTCCCAGGCGGATGCGACCCGCGGTGACCACCCCCACCCGCACCACAAAGAGCCGCGCGGGGCAGGGCAGGGCGGGCGGCGGCTTACCGTGATGTGCGGGATGCTCTTCTTGCCCTGGTAGGACATGGCCCCGGTGGCGCCTGGGCCCGGCCGCTGGGCCAGGGAGCTGTCTCTCGCACGGTCTGGCTCTCTTGCAGCCCCCACTCCCCACGGGCGTGGGGACAAAGCCCGGGAGGGAGGCGGAGACGGAGGGAGGCTCTGCGCCGCGCCGCTGCCCGGTCCCCGCTCCTGGCTCCCGGCTCCCGGCCTGCGCACCGCCGCTCCGGCTGCCAGCACCGCCCGGCACCGCGAGGGGCGGGAGGCGGAGGGAGGACGCGGGCGGGCGGGAGGGAGGAGGGCGCGGCAGACAGGCAGCTCCACCCGGCGCGCAGCCCAGCCCTCTTCGCCCCTCGGGTGGAACCAGGAAGCGCTCCCCTTCCGACCTCCCCAAATCGCGCCGGCTGGCCGGCCCCCGCCCGGTGCGCACACGGGCCGCCGCCTCGCTCTGGCGATGGGGAAGGGCTTGGGGTGCAGGGTTCCTTTCAGAGCCGGAGACGGCCTTGCGCCGCGCAGGCAGAGAGAGCCGGTGCGCAGCGCCGCCGACGCAGCGCGCAACGCTCCCCGCTCCCGCCCTCCCCGCTCCTCCTGGCTGCAGCCGCTTGGAGGAGGGAGGGCGCGCTGGTGCCCAGGACCCGCCCAAGCTGCCGGCGGAGCGTTCCAAAAGCCCCCCAGAACCGGGCTCAGAGGCGGCCCCCTCCTGCCTCTCTCCCCCAGATCCCGCCTGTCCACCAGCCATGCCCTGAAGAGACCCAGCACGTTCCCATCGCCAACTGCCAGCCTTCCTTCCAGCCATGCCCTCCTCTCCCTGAACGCCCTGCCCGAGACAAAAGCATGCCCGTTCTCCCAGACTCACCCCCCAGGCTTCTCCGTGAAGCTCTTTTCCCCATCGCCCTGCCCACCCGGCACGGAACCAGCCCGCCTGCGGGGAGCGGGGAGCAGGGACCCATGAGACCGGGCCCTAATTAATGGCCGGCTTCCTCCCCCCACCCCCCCTGCACCAGCTGATTCGTCAGGGCCAGGCCCTCAGCTCCACCACAGTCTCGCCTGCTGGACAGTGACTGTCTCCAGGGCCAGACCAGTGGCACTAAGGTCCTCCCTTCCCCCCTGCACAGCCTCTTGAACAGACAGGAGGCAGGGGGAGAAACAGGACCTCCTGACTCCCAGTGGAGAGGGGGCATTAGCCCCAGGACTCAGAATTGCTCCAAGGAGAGAGACGGGAGGCCAGGGCATAGTGTAACAGACTTCATGACAACGGAGGGGTCACAGATCTGAAGGGGACAGCCCCAGCAGACCCCACAACACCGGACAGAATAAATGCTCAGCTTCTCTGCGCCTCGCTCTGCCCATAAAACCCTGTGAGGTGACCCACCCAGAGGCGGGCTGAAGCGCCCACACGCAGGCTGCGGCTGCAGCCCTCACCGTTACCCCCTCCAGGCCAGGATGGGGGGCCAGAGGTCCCGGGGCCTTCGCCTGGAGGGGGGCTGTAGCTTTGCAAAGGAGAAGTGGCTCCATATTCCAGGAACATGAGGCTGCCACATCCTCATGTTGCAGGTGGGGAGCTGAGGTCGATGGAGGTCAAGTACCTCAGGGGTGGGATGCACCTGAGCTATAGCAGAGCGGTACCTGGGAGCCAGGCTCCTGCCCAGCCTGGCCAGGGCTCATTCACTCACCCAGTCAGCCTCTGCTCTGAGCGGGGTGGGTACCCTGTCCAAGGCGGGGACACTGCGAGGACACTCCCCCTCGCTGTTCCCCTGACACCTCCATTCTCCCCGCTTAGTTAAATCCTTGGACTCCACGCACCAGGGCGTCCCCAGGGCTCAGCCTGGGCAGGGAAGCGCCAAGGCTGGAGACAAGGCCACGTGTGTATCGGGGGAGGGGCACCGGCCAGAGCTTGGCCAAGCGGACAGCTGCTCCCGAGCAGACTTCCCCGGTACAAAGCCCCGCAGTAGCTCAGCCTGGGGCCTGGGGAAAGGCTGCAAGGCTGCGCCTGCGCTGCAGACACCCCTCCTCCCGCCCCCGGGAAAAGCCCCATGGGTGGGGGGAGGGCTGGCACCCTCTGCAAAGCACCCAAAGCGCCGGCAGAGCCAGGAGGAGGCCGGCCCGAGCAGAGCTCCACGGCCGCTGGATCCGCAGAAAGTAAAAAGGCTGCCCCAGGGAGACCGGTAGGCCCCCTGGACTCCATAGTCTGGAACCTCTGGGGCCTCCAGAGCCCTCGGCTAGCCTGGCTGGAGGTTCGGCCTTTTGTCCTGCCCCCTGTCCCAGAGAAGCCGTGGAGAAAGGGGAGAGAGGAACGGGGTGTAGGGGAGATGGGCTGCATATGGCCATGCTGCCAGAGGTAAAACGGACTGCAGCTCTACCAGGGGTGCGCTTCCTGACAGCTCCCGGCCCAGCACAAAGCACCCTGTCCCCCGCCCCCACTCCCCACTCCACCGGGCCTGGAGGAGGAGGAGAAAGTCACCCGCACTTCCTATACGGAGACGCTGAGGCTCAAGAGAGCGAAGGGCTGGGGCTGGAAACCAGGGTTTCCCAGGACTGACCCTGGCTTCTCAGCCCGTGGCCCTAAAGCCTCCCTCTGGGCTCGGACGCCTGGGTCCTAAGTGGGGTTGGCCACCAGAGAAGCGAGGTGGGCAGAGGGGGAGGCGAAGAAGTGATAAAAGGAGACCGGACGCTCTCAATATCCCTGGCCCCCACCCCGTTCACACCCCCTCAATGTGCACCTTCCCTTCCCTTTGCGCGGCGCCGGCTTCAGGACCACGGAGAGTTCCCGAGTTCTGGGGACAAAGTCGCAGGCGGGGATGGGGGGCAGGAGGCTCACTGTGGTGCTGTAGCAGCCAAAGGCCTGCCCACCCCACTCGCCCAGGAGGCCCACCCCGATTTCTTTCCTGGCCCGGCTCCGACCCCTGCCGGCTCACTTCATGACCATGACGATGATAAAACCAACAACCAGCCCGCACTGAATGCTCGCTCCTCACTTCCTTCTCCCAAGGGCTCTGTTTCCCAATCTGAACCCGGGCTGGGGGGCTGGGGCGCTGAGCGGTGCTCGGACATCTACTTCTGGGGCTAAGCCTGCAGGTCCCGGCCCTCCTTCCATTTCCCCAGACACCCGGCCCTGACCCATGTGTCCCAAAGCTGGGCCCTTATCCATCCCTCTCCCCACCGACCCCCGGTTCCCTGGCGACCTCCAGCTCAAGGGAGGGGCGCCCTAGGGCCAAGGCCTGGTGTTCCTTCTCCAGGGGGCTCCCCCACTTTGGGAGAAGGGGGGCTCCGAGTCCAGGAAGCTAGCGACCCTCAGATCCTCAGTCTGCCCCCAGCTTGCTCGGCAGCACCCTGAAGCCAGCACCCCAGCTCGTGCTGGGGTTGGGGGAGAGAGGGCTCGGGAGCAGCCCCTGGGAATGCCTGCGCGTGGGGGTGAGCGGGTTCCCCGTTCTATCTACATCCTGAACCAAACCAAGGCTTCTCTCCGCTTCCGGCTGGGTGGCCACTGCCCGGTCCCAGAGCCCGCACAGGGCAGGTGCTCCGAAATTCCCAAGGAGGGAGCGAAGGCAGACGTGGACTAAATGCGGGACGGAGCTGCCCTGAAGCGGAGAAGGCGGGCCCCGGCGTTAGGTGCACCCCAAAGGGCCCATGTGGCCGCCCAGCTAACTTCCTTCCCCTCTCTGAGCTCCGCGCTCTCCTCCTGCAGCCCAGGGTGGGTGGGAGCTGGGGCTCACGGACCCCGGGGCTGGCCATCCGGACCCAGCGCGCCACCCACCCCGCGCCCCGCGAACCTCCCACCGCAGAGATGGTGGGGGAGGGGCCTTCCATAGCCCCCCCAAACCGGCTGGCGGCGGCCCCGGGACTCAGCCTCCGCACTGCCCTGGGGCGACCCTCCCACCCCCATCCCCACCCCCCACCCTCCCAGAGGCCGCGGAGGCCCCGCCCCCTCCCCGTCCGGCCCACGCGAGCGCCCCGAGGGTACCTGGCCATTGTCCCGGCCGAGGGGCAGGTCGCGGGGCGCCGGGCAGCGGATGCAGAGCGCGGGCGGCCGCTCGTCGCGCTCGCCGCCGGGCGAGCTGATGGCCGAGCCCGAGGGCTCGCTCACGTCGCTGGCCGTGTCCTCGCTGCCGCCGCCGCCGCCGCCTCCGGGGCCCGGCAGGCCCGCGGCGTCCAGCTGGCCGGGCCCGCGCGGCGTGCGCGCCGAGCCGCGGCGGCCCACGCTGTACGCGTCGAAGTCGATGGTCTTGTTCTCGTAGGCGCCCTCCACCGCCGCGAACATGCCGCCGTACTTCTGGCGCGGGGTCTGCGCCGCGCTGCCCGGCCGCGCCAGGTACACGGGCAGGTCGTCCTCCGTGTTCCACGCGCGCCGCCGGTCCGCCATGCCGGCCCCCACGGCCCCCACGGCCGCCCGCCGCGGTCCCACCTCCGCCACCGCCGTGCGCCCTGCGCCGTGCGCCCTGCGCTCCGCGCTCCGCGTCCGGTGCGGGCCCGCGGCGGCCCAGGCGCGTCTGCGGCCGGAGGCGGGGCGGGGCGGGGCCGGGGCGGGGGCGGGGCCTCCGGGCGGCCGGCTGCAGAGGCCCCGGCGTCGCTGGCTACAAAGGACCGGGAGGCGGGGCCGCGGCGAGGGCGGGGAGGGACCATGACGTACCAGCGCCGCAGCGCCGAGGGGCGGCCGAACTGCAGTACCCACTCCCCCCGCCCTGCACCCGCTCCCCACCCGCAGGC
>PVJN01015644.1:0-43970 GCA_004026805.1 Lasiurus borealis | reverse complement strand
AAAACCACATTGTCTTCAAATGAGTAATAAGATGAACAATTGATTTCTCAAGAGAAATCATGTAATTTAGATGGCATTGGGGGTCGCATTTTTTAATGCTTAAGAAAAATAACTGCCAGTCTAGAGTTCTACATCCAACAAAAATACTCATCAAAAATAAGGGTAAATTAATACATTTCCAGACAATTTAAAGCTTATATAGTAATTATTTCTAAACAAACAAAAATTGGGGAGTTGAAGGATATTCTTCATGTAAAAGAAAAATGGTCATAGAAGGATATAAGGTAATACACAAAGCACTGTAGTACAATGGAATACTAAATTATTTGGGGTTAAGTGAATATTGACTGTTTAAATTTATAATAATAGTTTTGCGTGACTTCAAAAAATTTAAAATTTGGATACATTTTAATGATAATAAAGTGGTAAAAGAGGAATAAATGTAGACATTAATGTCAGAAAAGAAGTAATTATTCAAGGAAACATTTTGTAATATCACAGTCATTATTAAAGAATAATAAAAGAATGCATAACTATAAAATTAATAGAGAGGTAAAGAAAAGGGGGAATTTTAAAAAAAGAAAAAAGTAGAAAGCAATTAAAGGAGAGATTTACAATCAACTAGAACAATAATTAAATACTAAGTGTTATTGTACATGGCAGAATGAGTAAAAAGCAAAAAATTGTCAGACTGTATATGAGTGAAAATCATATATATGTTCCTTGCAATTCATATATCTAAAATATGAGGACACAGAACATTTGGAAATAAATGTATGTAATAATATATAGCATGCACATGTAATCCAAAGTAAGCTCATGTGGTTATATTTATATTAGAAAACTAGAGTTCAGA
This sequence comes from Lasiurus borealis, assembly GCA_004026805.1. Classification (NCBI taxonomy): domain Eukaryota; kingdom Metazoa; phylum Chordata; class Mammalia; order Chiroptera; family Vespertilionidae; genus Lasiurus; species Lasiurus borealis. Next base: position 43,114 of record PVJN01015644.1, on the reverse strand, counting down.
CCAAGATTTATTTCTATCCATATAAATGAACATTGCTTACTGATATGAGTTTCTTCAATAGTAAAAAATTTGCTTGTATAAAAAGTTAATTAGAAAAAGAAACATGACTTATTAAGAAAAATAATTATTTTATTAACATGAATGATAAACAGCACTTCAGATCCTGTAGATATCATAAAAACATCAAACTAATAATTATCAATATTAAAATTAATTTAAAATTTTGGATGAAATGGATAAAGGTTTTGAAAAGTACAATCTTGTAAAACTGACATATGAATAAATAGAAAACCTGGATTCTCCTTTATCTATTAAATAAATAAAATCTATAATTAAAAACTGAGTGAGAAAGTTCTTGGCTCAAATAACTTCTCCTATTAAATGCTGCTAATGTTGAAGAATAATTTGCAGCAATCTTAAATATTTCCAGATGGGAAAATCCACAATAATTTTATAAAATCAGCAGTTAATAAAAAAAATCTGAAAAAAATGAAGATGTCTATATGAAAAAAACAAATGCTTAAATCACCCATATGACATACACTATCCTTATGAAATATGGCTATAAATACAAAAGATATAACAATGAAACAGAAGACTATCTTTCTGACTTTGGCATAAGTAGATTTCTTAACCAAGATTTCAGTGTGTTAAAAGAAAACATTGAATGAAAAAGCAGTCCATAGGTTGACGAAAGATATTCTAATACCAACCAGCAAGGACAGACTCAGAGCCAGACATACAAAGAATTCCACATATCTAAACGAAAAGACAGACATCAGTAAAATAGTAATAATAATAATAATAATAATAATAATGTAATAATAATATTTTAAAGTAGAGGAAACCCTTCAAATGGTAAAGGAGAATGTTCAATCAACAAGCTTATGAAATGTTTATTAGTGACGCAAAAAACAAACCCAATTTTATTCTGATACACACTCACCAAAATGGCTAAAATTAAAGTGACTGGCATCACCTAATATGCTGAGTATGCAAGCAAAGAGAATGCCCATACATTTCCCTTGGAGTGTCAACTGGTCTACCCATTTCGGAAAAGAGGCAGCATCTACCGAAACTCAATGCAAGCATTCCTTGTGAATCAGAAATTTTCATAATTACAATCCAGGACATCCAATAGTGTAGATAGCAGCATTATTTCTATTAGCTACACACTCAAAACAATCAGAATAAATTGATCTTAATGAATCATAAAATATAATTGTATTCATCAATGAAAAAATTATATTGCAACCACAAAAACACATTTGCATCGCAATGGTGAGAGCAAGGAAACACACAAATATAAATAGGATAGTTCCATTGTGTGGATGTGTTTAAGTTGTAAAATAGGCACAATCTTTCAACAGAATTCAGGTAGTACTGTAATTATTTAGGAAATAATATCAGAGGGGGCGGGCTTCTGGGGCTGGCATTGTTCTCATTAAGTGTTCACATTAACTGAAATTACGGGGCTTTAGATTTTACAGTGTGTTCACTTTTTATATGTAAGATATATTTTAACAGAAAAGTGTAAAATGTGTGAATAAAAAGCTCATGGTTTTCTCTGGATTCTTGGTTCTTAAAAAGTTTCTCATTTTCAAGTTCTTTTTTGGCCTTTTGCTATCTCACTTCTCATGCATCGGTTGGTAGTTTTTGAGTCTTTTTTTTTTTTACCAACTTTTCAGCAGGCACTTAAAATATCTGTTCAAAGAATTTCTGCTCATGAGAGCCTACTGCAAACATGACTCTTTTTATTTGCTCCAAAGAGCCTATCTCCCATCTCATCTGCTCAAAAGCTTTTTAAAAATGCTTTTCCAAGAAACTCATGACTAACATCATTATTTTGATGTAAAAACAGCTAACATCTGCGGCTTAGGGAAAAATAATAAACCGGGCTTCTGAAAGAACTTCTCCCATGTACCGTACAAGTCCTGTGTTATCAATGCCTGCACTTAGAAAACATATGTTCTGATTAGTATTCCCAGCTTACAGCAGTAAGAGAAAGTAGAAAGCATTAACCCTGTGTGTTCATAGTATAGTTTCCCGATGACAGCTGACCTGCAGTACATGGGAGAAGTGCTTTCAGGGGCACATATAATGTACATTTCCCCAAATCTGTCAGGAGAAGACACAATATAAGTAATGTCACAATCAGAAAATTCTGGATTGTGCTGTAAAAACAAACAGCCCAATATCTCTCTGCTTCAAACACCAAAAATGTATTTCTTGCTTAAGCTTCATGGCCCTCTCCGATCAGCAGAGGGTCCCAATCCACAGGGTCCTCCTTCAGAATCTAAGCTAACGGAATCCTTAAAATCCAGAGCTGTTTATGGCAGAGACGGAAAAGAAACAAACTTGTGCACTGAACCTTGCAGACCTCTGTTCACATTGTCATGAACAGAGCAAGTCACGTGGTCACGCCAGCATTCAAGTGAATGGAAGTGCAATTTACTTTGTTCCAGAATGAAAATGACTGGAGTAGTTATGAAAATCTATAAAAACCACTGCCTCTGTTCTGGTCACAAAATATGCTCGCCCTCCCGAACACAGAGTGTGCTGACCTCCGCTGCCAATCTCATTTAATCATGGCATCACGCTAAAAAGTGCCAGTTTTCTCAGTGAAAAGATCTTCCTCTTTAAATGATAGATAAAAGATTTCAGATACACCGGGGCTGTGGCTCTACTTGTCTTGGAGATCTTCGAACGAAGGCCTGTTATCTGCCCCTACAAACACAATCCAATAAACACGGCCTGGAAAAATCACAATAAACACTCCTTTTTGGAAAACAGAAGAATGTGACACAAATCAGAAACCAATTATTCTCTTCTCCTATCTTCCTTTGCTGCAATTGGAACGGACGTCGGGGAATAACTCTCCTCAGAGCCCGCAGATAGTTCACGGATTACTCTCTGTCCATAGGCAGTTGGGGCCAATCATCATTTCAAGTTGCAAACAACAACCGTCTCTTACGGGCCAAACTGGATTTTTTTTTTATTAACAGCACATTCTTTTTAAAAACATAGTTGGATTCTTATCAATTTGATTCCAGTCAGCTTCATTTTTACATGTCAGCGTCCATAAGTACATTTACTCTCAAGACAGGCATTTCATAGATACCTTATTGCTCACTCTTGCTCTCTCTCTCTCTCAATACCTTGACTTATCAAATACCTAGAGCTGATCAAGCTTGACAGGTGTGCACTCTTAGTCTCTGTTCCCTGAGGCCTTAAGACCATTTGAAAATATTTACTAATGTCATGTCTTCATTTGGATTTATTTTTTCCTCATGCACCTTAATCCAGATGGTTTTAAGTATGACTGTCCTGTTCATTTCCTTCATTTGATTTTTGCTCTCAAGCAATTGAATTGGTTAAAATGGTTCGCATTTATTTTTAACCCTCGAGGCTTAGCTTAAGTCTATGTTTTGTTTCTTCCTCTGAAGCTTTCTCACTTTTCCCTTGCTATTTAGGTTTGAAAAAAAGCAGTTGTCTTTAATATTACAAGGTTCTAGATTTCTGAAAATGGTCTATTCACTTTCTTTTAAATATTAATCAATTTATTTTGAGATCATACTTTTCTTTCTTATTGATTTTTAGAGAGAGGAAGGGAGAAAGAGTGAGAGAAAGAAGCATGGTTGCCTGTCACACGTGCCCTGACCAGAAATTGTACCTGCTACCACTGGTGCATTGAATGATGCTCCAGCCAACTAAGCCACACTGGCAAGGACCATCTTATTTTTCTTTTAATGCCTTTCTAACTATACTGAATATACTCTACTAACTTCTGTTTTTCAACCTGTTCTTTAACCATTCTATCTTGCATCTACTAGATGCATTGTGAAATGCATCTGCCTTCTAAGTTATAACCAAAATTATTTAACCAAAAGCTTTACTGTTGTATAATATGTATCCCTGTCTTCTTAGCTGTTTTTAATAGTTTTCTTTATGCTGACCAGATAGGCAGTGAGACATCTTATATTTTAGATTTTAACTATGTTAGTACCCAAATTCTGAGAATCAATTTCTGAATTAAGCAGAATAAAATAGGTTATGCTTTAGTAAAGGGCAAACCCCAAATCTCAGAGCTTACAAACAAAAATTTACTTCCAACTCACACCACAATATTTTTATCTGAAGTCAGCAATAATATCTGCTCAACATATGATGAATCAGGGATCTTGGCTGACAAATACCTGCCTCCTGGACTATCAGCACCATTGCATGGCAGGGTTGCAGGCAAATGGAGAATCCTCAACTGGCTCATACAGGATTCTGCTCAACAACAATGCACATCATATTTCATTAGCAACCTTACTCCATGCCTGGAAGGAGAAGGATCTTAATATTGACAATAGGCAATATCCAGAGAGGCAAGTCAAAGTATAATTCTTGGTTTTTATTTTTCAGTCAAAAAATGATTGAATACATTTATTTTCTGAGAACCACCCAAGAGAGTGAGAAATTATGAACATAGACTGGTGATAATTGGAGAAATGATGAACAAAGAAATGGTAATAATCGTCAGAGCAGTTACTGAGGATGCTAAAAACGATAGTTTGTGCCATTATCCTTAAAAAAAGAAATGGACATTTTTTCTCTCCTTTGAAAATGGGAGGAAAAAGTCCTCTGGTCATAAAGGTTAATTTGAAGATGAGGATGATCATATTTGAGAACCAAAACTTTCTCAAGGAAGCTGAAAGTCAATTCAAAGATAAGTGAGTGCATATAGTATATTAAAAATATCTTCTAAAGTTTAAATTAATCCATATATATATATATATATATATATATATATACAATAGGAGAAACTTTACCTGAAACAGCTTCTATTTTATTGTACAAGTAGGTATTTTATCTCAAAGCTAAAGCTCAGAAGATAAAAATACATACGGATTGGACTTAGCCAAAGCAGACTTGAAATCAGCAGAGTAGATTTACAAAAGTTTTCTCGCTTCCTTTTTAGGCTCTCTAAGAAAGATACAACTGTAATAACTCTAACTCATATAGTAAAGAAAGGAAAAGAAAAGAAGACACTTAAAAGAGAGCTCAAAGTTTGTATGTGAGTAGAAGAATTTCTGACTGATTCTCCATCATCATAATGATGGGGATTATGCAAAATTTTATAACATGGAGAGCAACAAAAATCCCATAGACCTTTTTATTATTGATTGTACTATGGACGCCAGATATATTTTACTTCCTAAGCACTTCCTTCTTCCTTGTTCCTTCTCATTTCAGTGAGGAAGTTGATCAACTAGCATCATTTTAAAAGGTAATGCATATAAACTTTTTAAAAGATTGGGAAGATCTAAATGATAATGGGTGAAAAACAAGCTTAGACCTCACTTCATAAAGCTTTTTCATTTAGCATTTATGGCTTCACTGTTTCAACATTTACTAAAATAACGTGTAAAACAAAACTTTGAATGGCTCCAAATGGCTTTTGTGCCTCTACATGTTAAGTTCTGAATCTCTACTTCTGCAGAAATGCAATTGACAAGCTTTAGTGGAGTGAGTCAATATGGGGCTCAAATTACAGTTATACCTGGGCACCTCACTAAATTTAAACAAGGTATCCCTGTAGTCTTAAGGGAGTTACTAATATAAAATAGGGAAGATGCATGCCTCATGTTAACCATCAGAACTACCTCCTGTCTCAATTCCCAAGAGTCATAGATTTAATGCCCTAACATATCACATTAGGTTCATGAAAGGCTGACCCAACAAATAATAAATTAAAATTAAATTAAGTCTTTGACACTTACAAATTTACTTGACCAGATGGGACTCTTAAATGCTCCTCCTCACCTCAATGGTTTAAAATAGTTAATGTGGGCCAGTGTATATGAAAACAGAGCTTTTAAAATTAAAACCCATTATGTAAAGAATGGGTGATCACCCCCAATGCTTATTCATTTAACAACCCAATTCGGATCAATCTTAAACTTGAAAAGAATGACTCATATCTCATACTGAATTACCGCTACCTTAGTGCTGTGCTCCCACCCATTAAGGCCCAATAACCAATCTTATTGAAATGACTGATTTCATCCAATCAGAAGCTGATAGATATCTTATCATTATTGATTTGACTAATATGTTCTGCAGAATGCCTGTTTCAATAGTATCACAGTTGCCATTTGCCTTTATATTTGAAAGGACATACTGCCAGGCATTTCACAGGTGAAATCACTTAATATCATCCAGAGAGATTTGATTGACATACTTACTCAGGATATACACATATTAACAAAGGCAGTCAAAAATGGGCTTCGCCATTGCCCACACATAGTGCAGATCTGTACCACATCAGTTCCCTTTCTGAAAACAGTTGCTATATCAAGAGTCACTGCATCTCTGACACTGTAGGGAAGCATCTATTGACTCTCCCAACACCTACAACTTCTTTTGGGTTTCCAAATACAATATTTTCCTCATTGATAAATTTTAATTAAGCTTACTTCTGATATATTTGCAAACTGGCAAATTCTCCGTAGGATCCTATCCAAAAAAAACATCTAGAGTCTGTTCAAATTATACTGTAACAAGCAATCTCATTGTTGCTCCCATGAGAATCACTCACTGTAGAGATTCTACCAACATATTTTCACACCTCCCAGCGTTTCTGGGCCATTGTGATGCTCATAAGTGGCCCTTAGGTTCCTGATAGACGGAACTGCACTTCTTAGCTCCACATTACATGCCATTAGAGTGAGAACTGCTGGTTGCATACTTGACTCTGCTGGAAACAAAGGCTCTCACAGGCCCAGTTGCTCATCATGCCTTGGATCATGGAAATAGCTCCCTTCAAGTTTGTCACAGACACCCAGGTCTCTTCCAACAGGATAGAGCTAAATAGGAGCCCTCTGATATATCCCACCAGCAGGAAGGTGATCACAATTCCTTGACAGATGTCACCATACTAGAGGAGATCACCCTTTTCTCAGACTCCTTGGCTCCTGGGAATCTTGGGATCAACAGAATGAACAACGATGAGAGGCTGCACTTTATATAATCACTACTGTCACATGCACTGGAGCTAAAAGTAGTATTGCTTCTTTTTATGCCTTATCCAGGACACCTGGTGAAGGACAGGAATTTTGGTGCGGCACAATTGGCTGAACTTCAGGCAGCCATCTTAAAACTGAATGCCCTGGCTCACATTCTTCCCCATCTGCATAATTTTGCAAACTCTTGACCCAGTGCATATGCATCTCCCTGTGTGATCCAGCCCATAGCAACAACAACCATTAATACCCAACATTTGGGTTAAGGAGATGATCTCTGACCTCACTGATATCTAAAATATAAAAGAAAGACCATGCATGTCTCATACCTTCCAACACCATAATGCAAGGCCACATCAAGACACTCTTTAGCCGAAACCGGTTTGGCTCAGTGGATAGAGCATCGGTCTGCAGACTGAAAGCTCCCAGGTTCTTTTCCAGTCAAGGGCATGTGCCTTGGTTGTGGGCACATCCCAGGTAGGAGGCGTGCAAGAGGCAGCTGACTGATGTCTCTCTCATTGATGTTTCCAACTTTCTATCCCTCTCCCTTCCTCTCTGTAAAAAATCAAAAAAACATATATTTTTTTAAAAAGACGTTCTTTATCTATTTGAGCCCCGATATCGTTGATAAGTGACCAAAGCAGTGACTTCATTTCTCAAAATGAGAATACAGTATCAGGTTCTATTATTTCCCCTAATATTCACCTGATGACATTTTTTAAATTTATTTTCAGAGAAGGTGGAAGGGAGAGAGAAGACAGAAAGAGAAACATCAATGTGAGAAATACACATTGATTGGTTGTCTCCTGCATGCACTCCAGGGAAGGACCAGGGATTGAATCTGCAACCAAGGTACCAGAATCAAACCCAGGACCCATTAGTACATGGGTCTATACTCTATCCACTGAGCCGAACTGGCTAGGGCCAGTGTTGGGCTCTTGCACAGTGTATACCAGTCTTGGGCTGCTGCTTTCAGAAAGCACCATCATAATTTAATTAAACAACTTCAAATTCAATTAAATGAAAAAGACAAATTTTCCATCACCAGGCAAACATCCAAAGTGAAATGAAATAAAAAGCCTGAATCAAACGTTTGACGTTTGTTTATTGACAGCTCCTAAGCCTCACCCTTACCTTTCCCTTCCACTCTTCTCCTAGGAAAGCTGATAAGAAGCACCAATGCTCTTTCCGTCAGCCCTCCTGTAAGGTTCAAGTCATGCAGGTCCCATCCCTTGCATGGGAACCATCACCATGACACCATTCCCTGACTACAATAAAATCCGCCAGGAAGTCTTCTTCACCTAAAATCTCAAGTCACTTTTAGACCTTGTTTGGAGGAGCCCTGTTCTCAGAAAGTTACATTATGTCACTAATAATCCCGCTGAATGTGGGATTATCCATTTAAAAGTCTGATTCAAGTTTTGGGTGGAGCTTTTTCCTACTTCTAAAAAATGGTCACAGCAAATAGGTAGGTAGGTAGATGGTAGATAGATTGTGATAGATGATAGAGATAGGTAGATAGATAGATAGATAGATAGAAGATATAGATGATAGATAGATAGATAGATAGATAGATAGATAGATAGATAGAAGATATAGATGATAGATAGATAGATATGATAGAGGATGGATAGATAGATAGATAGATAGATAGATAGATAGATAGATAGATAGATGATAGGTAGATAGATAGATAGATAGATAGATAGATAGATAGATAGATATAACAGGGACTAAAGTTGAAGCAAACACACATCTCTCTAAAGATAATGAGGATATATCACCCTGATCTTCATACTTTTGTTATAGAATTTGGGAAATATAATGTAGTGGCCTACTATAGAGCTGTGCTTCTTGATTCTAAAGAGCACATGAAGCATCCAGGAATCTTGTTAAAAGGTACATATTGGTTCAGTAGAGGTAAAACGGGGCGTAAGATTTTCATATGTAACATGCTTTCATTGAGGGCCTAGTCCTTGAATAGGTACATGGAATAAGTCACAGCCTTACCAACATCACATACACTGACAGAAAGGTACTGCTCCCCAATAAAGTTGGGAATAGTAATCAGGGTAAAAAAAATGGGAGGACATAAGAATGAATCATGTGCACAAAATACCTAATACTCCTACTTAGAGCAGTTTCTTCGGCTGAGTAAGGCCTTGGTGATTGATTTATTTCTCCCTGAAACTCCATTTTCCTCACCTCCCAGCAGTTACCCTTTCAAATGGAAATCCCACACTTATTTCTACTACCATGGAGAAAAACTAGATTATAATGTCTAGACTGTCCAATGTGACAAAGCTTGTCTTTATGGTCATACCACAGAGTCAAACCAAGGAACATCTGCAAACTGGGGGCACAAATATGTGGGCGATTGTTTGGATGCTTGTCAGCTTTAATCTACCTTTCTTGGTGATGATTTCTTAAAAATTTCAGTTCCTATTTGCCTCAGCCTGTGATTCTTGTCAAACTCTTCAACATCCCAAAGTCAGAAGGATCTTTTTGACAATGATCACATACAGCACAGCATTTACATATGAAATCTATTTCTACTTACAACTCTATGTGCAATAGCAGTACAAACCACATGCATTTTCTGATATTTGCATACATTTTTCTTCCGTTAACTTGCTAATCATGTGGATTTTTTATGAATGTTTATTTTCATGCCTGTCATCGCATTATTTTCTCTGCTGTTGTCAGCGTTGATGATTTCATTATTGTTTGTGTAAGTTTCCCATTTTGATTCACAGTAGGAACAAGTTGACTTTTCCTAGATCATGTTTTTGCTCTGTGCTGTGTACATAGTGGGAGCGTAGAATGTTTTATGAAGTTTTTTCGTGCTTATTTTTACTGTATGCCAAATGATGAGGCTTCATTATAGCAATTCCCTCGCCTGCCTCAAATCCTGTCATCCTGCACAGCTCAGATGCTTGCTGGACCACAAAACCTTCATCAATTGTCACAAGCTTCAAATTAGATGGTTTGTTTATTAAAGTCACAGGGTCATTGCTCATCATTGGTCCTGTTTCTGGCTATTTGCATCATTCATTCTGTTGGAGATCTTCATGTATACTTACTTTTAAGTGTAAGCTTCTAAGATTGTCCTAAACCTATTGATAATATTAAGAAAACATTATTTTGATTTACTTTGGTGACTTTCACTTTCTGATCTAAGAATTTTTCTCTCTCTGCTGCATGAAAATCATGGTTAGTAAGTCATCTTTAGTTGATGACATATGTGAAAATACTGGGCTGCTTGTTGTCATTCAGACTTGGCTAAATGCCTTTAACTGTTTCTTCAAAATTACATTCATACTCAAAAGTATTTGTTTTTCTTATATAACTATTACAAAGGATACTGGAGATTCTTATTCTTTCCTTAAAGAGAATTTTTGTTGTTGTTGTAATATTAACATAAGGAAGATAGGGCCTCTACATTAATCCCTTCTATTAGTAAAACTGGATATTATGCATCTACCTATAGATATGTCCTTGATATTATTTTACCTTCCCCGTATTATTACCAGGCCACTGAAACTCATGCTATACATTACCAAGATTCTAGTCTGGGATATGACCTATGCTTCTTTCACACATTTTTATTGTTAGCACTTCATTTCTTTCTGCTCTAGTTTAGAAGCCTACTTAATATTAAAGCCAACAATGGCTGCTATTAGTGAAGCCAATGAAATGAGAGTACAGAAATGCAACTTGAGAACAGAAGTTGGCTATGCCATAAATGATCATAGAGCTTTGTTTATAATATGTCTTCAGAGAAGTGGTACTATAGTAGAAGAATATTTTGGAGGGAAAAATATTCTTTAATACCATGTCCTTGTAATAACCTTCTCTAATCAAAAGAGAAAAAAAAATCTACTTTTTCAAGTTAGAAAGATAATTTATGTAGTAACTTGAAAACTCCCTAGATATAGTGAATTTGATTCATGGCCGTGGTTTCAGAATGATGCCTCAGACATAAAACTTGTTGGAAGTTTTGGCAATCCATCACTTACTCTTCCTCCCCTCTGGATTCTAACTGTTGGAAAATTCAAATACCGAGCCAAATGATAATCAAAATATCAGTGTAATTAATAGTGTCAGTTAAACAGTCAATATGAAGAGCTACCTAAAAAATGTGGCTGTTCGAACACTGCTTAGACATCTATCTCTCATCCCACACTGCCTACACCCAGGACTCCAAAGGTTGGGCTCATATGTGAAGCAGGAAAAGGTTAGCCTGCTGGAAAAAAAAAAAAAAAAAAACCTTACTAGTGTGCCTTCCAAAGGAAAATAGGAGATACAAAAATTCACAATGCCTGCTTGGGCTGAGGAGAGTTCAGTGAAAAATAAAAGCTAAAATCATAGACAGCTAAAGTTAATATGTGTTGTCAATATACAAATATCATCCTTTCACTCATAAGCCCAAATGCATGGAAAAATATGGCCACGAATATGTCAATTTTCCAATAATTAGGAAAAGTCATTACTTTACTCTCAGTGTCCTAGGAAAATATAAATGATTCAAATGTTGAAAATTGTCATTCTATGAAGAGAAATCAGTGGAAAAATAGGAAGGATCACTCTCACCAACAATATTTATTTTCTAAATCTAAAGGTATAACTCAAAGTTTGGGATGTTTGTTTTTTAATTGAACTGTATCTCCCAGAGTTCCATCTGGAACTACATAACACTCACTAGGCATAAGGCGATGCTCTAGGTGGTGTAGACACAGCAGCAAATGAACCTGAAAAGCACCTAAATTTCGGGGACATACATCTTCAAGCAATAATGTATATGCCACACTTTCTTTGTCTCTCAGAAACCTAGGACTTCAGATAGGAAACACCTATAGACCCTAAATTATAAACACTCTAATATAATCTAATTTTAAATACAGAAAACTAGGTCATAAAGCACTAGTTCAGTGTTTCATTTTTTTCTATGTGTTTTTCATTGTTATTTAGTCTAAAAGTGTGACAATCTGAAGGGCAACCGTCTTACATCTTTACTCTGTGAAACCTCTGCCACAGTCCATGGCAGCTTAAATACACTAATTATGTTAATGTAAGAATGATAGGAACTAGCTTTCCAATCCAAATGGAATTGTTTCTCAGATGATGTCATTGCTGATGGTTCTTGCACCACATTTCAAGAGTAAACAAAACTTAAAGGAAGGCCTTGATACTTCACAAAATATGTGATATTGTGAGATGAAGAAAGGGAAAACATGAGTGCAGATGAATACTGGACCACAGATTTGATAAAAGGAAGATAAAAAAAATCTAGTTTTTGTCCTCTGATTTGTCAACACATGAGGCAAAATTCCCTGAGAAAAGAGGGAGGGAGGGAAAGAGGATAAATTTAAGATTGAGGTGAGTGGGGCACATTTTCTAGGCAGAGTACCATTCCACTTGAAGGTGATGTTCACTAATTTTCAGGAAACCAGCCTGCTTCATCAATTCATTTCGTTCACCATTTTTTTCCCCCTCAGAAGTGGAAAAGTAGGTTCTTAGTTTAAACTAGAGTTGAGTTTTTCCATGTGTTGTAATACAGGAAGACAGAGAATAGTGAGGGAATAGTGGTGGGACAGAAATGAATAATAATAAGATCCTAGAATCCAATCTGTATACAGAGACAATTAAAGACAAGTGTTAGGGTAGCAAAATAAAGTGAGCTACAGATTTTTACAAAGTCTAAGGATTGTAGGAGTACAAGTATTATAGAAATTAAAACTTATGAATAAAAGTTTGAAGCAAAGCTCCACTTAGCATTGCTCAGTAGTTTAACATCAACCTATGAACCAGGAGGTCACGGTTTGCTTCCTGGTAAGGGTACATGCCTAGGTTTCGGGCTCTGTGCAGGAGGGAGCCAATCAATGATTATCTCTCATTAATGACATTTCTCTCTTTCCCTCTCCCTTACTATCTAGAATCAAAAAAATATTTTTAAAAACGTTGAGGCAAAGTCCATATGTGTTGCTTTGTTTGCACATCTATTATTTCAGGCCTAGTGCCAACAATTTAGAAGATTCTTTTTTTAAAATGCTGCATTTCAATGAATCTGTAAGAAATTTAATTTAGATAAGAGTCTTAATTACTGTGAATTCTGAGTCATATCTAGACTTTAACTATAGATAAATGGTAGATATATGCTAATTACTGAAAGTACTACTGCTACTAAAAATAGCTGATTTGTGATAATTTGCTCTTATAGTAAGAGCTACTGGTTATAAGTATCTGCTTGTGGGATTCCTAACCCTTTCAATACATCATCTTATAGTAATCTAGACATCTATAATAATAAATGCATAATATGCTAATTAGACCAGATGTCCTTCCAGACGGCTTTCCGGATAAAGCCAGGGCTGGAGGGAAGCCCAGGTCCTGGGTGTCATAGGAAGTCGGTGCTGGCAGCCAGGGAAAGGAAGACCTATGTTGCGTGGATTTTGTGCATCAGGCCTCTAGTTTACTAATAAATATTTACTAAATAACTAATCTATAGCAGGCACAATCATTGACACTAGTATTATTACCTCATTTTATTGCCACGTGAAAACAAGAAACCAGAGTATTTTAAGTTCTGATTCAGAATACACATTTTATGTGTTTTTTTTTTATTATTATTATGCCTGATGTAGCCACTTGATTGCTACTACAATTGTTTCTCAGGAAAGAAATGGGATTTCTATAGCTCATGTAGTTTATACAATTATGCATTTTGTGGCTATCTTCTTTAAAAATATACAATTTAAACATTTATCTATATACCATATTTTGCTATCAAAGACAAATGTATTATTATTAGAGTACTAAGTAAAATAATAGTGTAAAAACCTTGTCAAAAATTTATCCTAATGGGTCTGAGCAAAAATTATAATATTCTTTGGTAAAGACATATATACTAGGACTTAGTGGCCACATTATTTGCAATGACAAAATAGAAAAAGAGAGAGGAAAACACTTGAATGTCTATTAATAAATAACTATTTGAATAAAAAGTGGTATGTCCATAATAGGGAATATTGTTTTAAATTAAGAATAATAGAATTCTATTATTAGAATAGTCAAATTTTATTAGGTAATGGAATAAATAATACCTATATTAGTAGGATTCTCTAATAGTAGAATTCTCTTAGGTAATGGAATAAATAATACCTATATTAGGACATTAATTGGAAAAAAACACGACATACAATAATATGTATAGTAAGATCAAAGTTTTGTGTGGGCACAATCTAAATAATGGTGTGCAAAGAGTGAAGAAGAAATCATTCTATCAGTTACTCACTCATTTTGGAAGTCAACCAATCACTATTACGGTCTGATCGCCTGGCACCTCTGTTTAAATTGCATACATTGTTGTCAGTGCAAAATTCAGACTAAAAACAACAAAGAAACCAAATATGCAAAATTACCTTCCCCACCCTGTTCCTTTGGAACAGTGTGAATGATATTTTACACATGATTGTCTTAGGTACATACATTACTCATATAAATCACATGGCAAATGGTCCCCAGCACCTACACATGTAATCCAATCACACTGAGGAGCCCTACTCGCCGCAGAGCTAGGTGAATAAGAAATTGACAGAGGTGGCAAAGGTCACTCCTGGCAAAGAATACATTTGTACAACTTTTATTCATTGTCCTGGATTGGAGTCCTCAACACCTGACTCCAGAAATAATTCCAGTATCCTTTCAGACAATAATGTCTTTAGTTAAGTCATACTGAGCAGATCTCAGGGAAAGTTTGGTTTTACAGATTTTATTTTATTTTTTTCAAAATAAATCCTTGCAGTACACAAAGGATTAAAAGGGAGAGACCTAACCAAATATGTGCTTGTCATCTCATTTCCTTTTCAAAATATTAGCAGATAGGGAAATGCTTTTCTCAGTAATCAAGTCAGAACTGCCTGGTAGAATTTAATTACTATGGCATGTTTGGTGATATAACTTTGATCAGCTACACTTCATTGATAAACAGAGCAGTCACAGACGTATCAAAGGTTTAACTTGGTCGATTATTCGAGAAACTAGATCTTGAGGTGATTGTGATCAAGTGGTGAATTGATTTTCTAAGATGAGTGGATTCCTGTGCTTCCTAGGAGAAATAGATAGAATCACTTCAAAAAGCAGCATTCTTTTTCAATTTTGTTTTTCCAGAACGTCTAAAGGAAGTAGAAAAGCTTATCAAGGAAAGCCTTAAATGGTAGATGTGGAAGAAGTTCATATTTACTGGAAAGTTCCACCCAGTGTTAACTCCAACCTCTCTTAGATTCAGAGCATTGAATATCAGCAGTCCAGATATTATTTGATCTTAATATATCATAAAAATCCTTTATTCTATTGATCAGAAGAATGCTGAGTACAAAAGTAAAGGATGAAGATTCATGATTTTAAAAAAAGTAATTTCCAGAATAAAAACACATTACATTGGAAATCACTAAGATCTGAATTCAGACTCTCACTATTCTAAAGCGTAAGTGACATTATTCATATAATTTAACCAGCCTCAGCTTTGATTGCTTCATCTGTAATATAGGAATGAGTACATGAGATTAAGTATATAAGGTATATAGGGGAAGCCTGAAATGTAATAATAAAAATCATTAACAAGAATAGACAGTTGGCCTTAGCCAGTTTGGCTCAATAGATAGAGCATCGGCCTGTGGACTGAAAGGTCCCAGGTTCGTTTCCAGTCAAGGGCATGTACCTTGGTTGTGGGCACATCTCCAATAGGGGGTATGCAACAGGCAACTGATGGATGTTTCTATTTCTCTATCCCTCTGCCTTCCTCTCTGTAAAAAAATTAATAATATATATATATATATTTTTTTTAAGTATAACCAGTTAACTTGTCCCAGGAAATGTTCTAAAGACTTTACTCATATTACTTCTGGAATAGGTGCAAATATGATTTTCATTTCACAGGTGAGAAAACTCAGGAACAGAGAGGTTAACTACTTTGACAGAGTTACATAGCTAAACTGGAAGAACTAGATCTGACTTTTTGCTAAATTGCCTTTCTCCTTATAAACTCAATGACTAGTAGTTACTGTTATTGCCTTTGGTAAACTAAAAAAAAAATTATCTTCTTATGAATTCATCACAGAGTTGTAATATTAAAAAGTCATTTCTGATTTCTTTTTGGCAGATGGCACAATCTCGGGTATATATAGTTGCCAGATAAGGACTTTTTTTTTTCTCTCTGACTCAGAAACCACCACTTGGCAGTTGTTTGTGAAATCTGTGCAACACGACAAGGGAGGAGGAAAAATACAAAACAAAGTAGTTATTCATAATATCTTTGAATACCATTGTTTTATCAGTCCTTCCAGCTCACCACCATCTTTTATTTATAGAACACTAACATTTTCATCGCTCTCAAAATGCCATTTTAATTAACATTACTCACATGTTTTCTACTCAGCACGAAGAACTGTTTTCTTATGTCTAGTGTTTGAACCCATAAGGACCATTAATTAGTACCATGGAGTCTTCTCTCTTTCTTTCTTCATTTACTTTTATTAATTTTCAATTTATTTTTTAATTACAGTTGACAATCGCTGTTACATTAGGTCTATAATTCCTCTTCTCTTCTTTTCTTCAATTTCCATTATAAGTGAATTTAATTAATTTCATGCCATCCCTTTGATTCCTTTCCAAGTCTAACCCAGCTATCATTACTGGTTGTGTTCCATACTGGACACTGAAGAATGAAAAAGAATGTCCTTGATGTAGAACTGGGGGATGGTTTCAAGAAGCAAAATTGATTGAATTATGAAAGGATAAAGGCTCCACTAAATGGAAAATATCCTTATTTCTTTCTCCCATCTTCTCCATCTTGTTTCCTGCTCCACAATTTTAACATCCAAAGACACTTTCTTCATATAAGTATTTATTCACTGACACATTACTAGGAATAGACAGAAAATATTTGCTGTATATCTAGCACTGTCCTGGATCTCCGGACAAAAAAAAAGTAACTAAAGTAGTTCTTGACCTTAAGGTGCTTAGTACTGGAAGAAAAAGACTAGACTGTTTTGTTTCAATGCCATAAAAATCTACATGCTCCCCATCTCTACACTTCTAGGGTGTAAATATTATCTGTATTCTAAGTATAAATGCTCACTGCTAAATAAAGTGAGGGATAAATAAGCACCAACAAGAAAATAAAAAGAAAGAAAACTTTCAAGAAAGTTCAAATAGTATCCATAAATTCTTTCTGATCCTCCTTTTTGGGTGCTCTGTAGTACTATTGCTATTCTGTGGATAGCATGTCATCAGCTGTCCTACTAACTCAAATGCTATAGCTTTTCTCTAATAATTTACACCTTTAATAGATTCTAGTTAACTAAATGAAATATTCATTTTCCATTATTTTTTGAATACTTAAGATAAATGGCTCATGCCAAAAACTTTGGATAACCTGGCAACATATCATAAGAATAATATTTTGTTTTGTTTCTTAACTATGAATTTGGTACAAAAAAGTATTTTGACATACAAATTTGGCAAATAAAAGTTTTAGAAATTAAAATACCTGGGAATGTGGGCAAAAGTAAGTAATTTTGCTTTTAGCTTGATTATAAATTTTTCTCATTAAACAATTTGAGAAACCGAGGTGAAATAGAAATTTAAATCAATCAACCTCATGGTGGGTCCAACCAATGACCTCATCTTGGACTCCACAGATCCTATCACACTCTTTTCCTCTGTTTCACGGGGTAGAGGCGCTCTATCTAAACTTCTCCGGGGCTGGGGGGTGGGGAGGGGGGGTCTGTCTTTACCGACATGACTCTGGTAGCTCACCGTGACACTAATCTCCTTCTGTACCTCTATTTCATTTGGGGTTTTGCTTTATTCTTTTGTGTTTTTTGCTTACTTGTTTGTTTTGGTTTTTTAACCTTTCCTTATCTACAGGCTTGAATGCTGTAAATACTTTGGCTTTCAGCTTTCTGTGTTTGAGGAGGAATACAAGAGCCTATTGTGTTTTGGGGTTTTATTTATTTATTTATTTATTCATTCATTCATTTTTTTTTAATATATTTTATTGATTTTTCACAGAGAGGAAGGGAGAGGGATAGAAAGTCAGAAACATCGATGAGAGAGAGACATCGATCAGCTGCCTCCTGCACAACCCACACTGGAGATGTGCCCGCAAGCAAGGTACATGCCCCCAACCGGAATCGAACTTGGGACCCTTCAGTCCGCAGGCCGACGCTCTATCCACTGAGCCAAACCAGTCTCGGCCATTCATTCATTTTTTAATCTTTATTGTTGAAAGTATTAAAGATGCCCCCCCCACACACACACCTTTTTTACCCTCCTATTGCCCTCCTCCATGCAGATCCCACCCGCCCCAGGCCTTCACCACCCTATTGTCTGTATCCATGGGAAATGCATATATTCATATAAATTCTTTGTTTAATCTCTTCTCCTTCCCCCTCCTCCAGTCACTCTGAGATTCCTCAGTCTGTTCCATGTTTCCATGCTTTGGGTCTATTTTATCCATCAGTTTATTTTGTTCATTAGATTCCTCATTGATTTATTTTGATTTTTAGTTTCAGTTGTTGATAGATATGTATTTATTGCCATTTTATTGTTCCTATTTTTTATGTCGCTTTTTTCTTCTTCTTAAAGAAGACCCTTCAATATTTCACATAATACTGGTTTGATGGTGATGAACTCCTTTAGCACTTTCTTGTCTGTGAAGCTCTTTATCTGACCTTTAATTCTAAATGATAGCTTTGCTAGGTAGAGTTAAAAAGGGAAAAAAATGAGATTATTGTGGATCCCCTATATTATCCTCATTCTTCAAGAAGTAAGACTGATGCCTCGATCTGACTTGGAACATCATCACTGACAGATAAATGAGAAAAGAAAAAGACTAGCTGATGAGTGGATCAGAAAACTATGATACATCGACACAATGGAATTTTATGCTGCCATAAAAAAGAAAGAATTCTTACCATTTGCAGCAACCTGGATGGAACTGGAGAGCATTATGCTAAGTGAAATAAGCCAGTCAATGAAAGAAAAATGTCACATGATCTCATTTATTTATGGATAATAAAGAACATTATAAACTGATGAACAAAAAGATAGATACAGAGGCAGACAAACTGTCAAATTACAGCAGGAAGGCTGGGGAGCGGAGGGGTAGATAAGAGATCAACTAAAGGACTTGTATGCATTCATATAAGCATAAGCAATGGACTCAAGACTGGATGAGGGCATGCATGGGAGTGGGGTGGAGGGGGCAATGGGAAGATATGTACACACGTAATACATTTATAAAAAAAGTTTTAAAGAAAAGAAAAAGAATAAATGTGATAATTTCAAATATCTCCATGTATTTCTGGGAGTGAGAGGTCACACAGTGTTGCAGATAAGATGCCAGGCTGCACAAGAGAAAAATCAGCTGGGCACTCAGAGGATTCATAAAAAGAGCCTTTAATGCAGAATTACAGATGCAGTAGTGCAGTGACTCAGGGGAATCAGCCCCTAAAACCTGAGTGATGAATATGAAGGGAGCTTTCCTTTTATCCCCTTAATTTCTTTGTCCTCCAAATATGGACCAGGCTTCCGGACTTTTTGTGAGCTTTTCAGTCCCTCCACCCCATAAGTTGGGATGGGGGAAGTGAGATTACACCCAAAGGCCTGGCCTGGCTGGTGCCAGTGTTGCCAACCTTTTCTGGGGGTTGTGTATGGCTCATAGTTTATGGCCTCTGTAAAATGAAAATGCAGACAGTCCTCGGGTTACCTCAGACTTGACATATGTTGTTTCATGGTTACGTCGCCATCTCTTACATATATATATATATATATATATATATATATATATATATATATAATATGCAAATTAGCCGGGATGGGTTAACAGTCACGACTGGTCAGGAGGAGGCTGTGTGCACAGTTGAGGCATGGAGAGTGGAGATGGAGACAGAGAGAGGGGGGCCTTCCTAAGCTGCCACAGCCAAGGGCAAGCCCAGAGAGGAGAGGATGGTGCTGCTCACAGCCTCTACTGCCAAGTGCAGGCTTGGAAAGGAGAGGGTAGGTCTGGTTGGGCCTGCCCACAGCCGCTTCAGCCGAGCACAGACCAGGAGGGAGAGAGAAGAGGGGAGAGAAAAGAGGGGAGAGGATCTGCTTGCAGCTGCTGTGGTTGAGGGCAAGCCCTCTCCAGCAGTCCCACCTCTGCATGTGAGCTGCAAAGGAATTACCCTTTCTGACTGCTCATTGGCTAAGCTCCTGGTACTCCACTCGCAGTGTTCTTGGTAACTTGCCTAATAAGAATCCAAGAAAGTGATCTGGAGTTTTTCTATCTCACTCCTGGAGGAAAAAATAAAGACCCACTGCTAGAGGGTCTAGGAAATGTCATATCCTGTCCTGGCCAGTTTGGCTCAGTGGGTAGAGCCGCATCTGCTGACCACAGGGTCTGGGTTCCATTCTGGTCAAGGGCATGTACCTGGGTTGCAGGTTTCTCCCTGTCCGAGGCCCAGGTCAGGGCTCATGCAGGAGACAACCAAGTGAAGTGCTCCTCTCACATTGATATTTCTCTCAGTCTTTCCCTTCTCTTCCATTCTCTCTAAAAATCAATGAAAAAAATATCCTCAGGCGAAAATAAAGAAAAAAAGAAAGAAAGAAAGAAATGTCATATCCTATGAAAGACACATCTTGAAAGTGCCTAAAGAAAGGAGGGAGGCCAGACTTGGGGAGTGGACCTAAGCCATCAGTAGGACAGCCCCTGAGAGCTCCTGGACTGTGAGAAGGGGCAAGCTGGACTAAGTGACCCCCCTCTGGT
Organism: Lasiurus borealis; assembly: GCA_004026805.1. Lineage (NCBI taxonomy): Eukaryota > Metazoa > Chordata > Mammalia > Chiroptera > Vespertilionidae > Lasiurus > Lasiurus borealis. The sequence goes on along the minus strand of PVJN01015644.1, from coordinate 22,294 downwards.
ACACAAATGTAGTGCACCAGGTCTCTAGTTTATTTATTAAAAAATAAAGTTCTGTCATTTGAACATATGTACATATGTGCTCTATGTTCTTTATTATTTATTTACCACAAGTAAAGATCAGGAATTTTTATCTTTCTTTTATTTATTTATTTATTTTTACTATTTCACTTCATTACTGCTGGGTATGTGCTCCATGTGAGTGACTAAGTGCCTATGTAGGTGGGTTCCAACTTATAGCAAAAATTGTGTTACGTTGTGCCATAGGAACAGATCTCAAATGTAATCCCAAGACCTACCTTACAGTGGTACCTCGAGATACGAGTGCCCTAACATATGAGATTTTTGAGATACGAGCCTCGAGTGAGCGATTTTTGCTTTGAAATATGAGTAACAGTTGAGATAGGAGTAATCGCGCGGATTGGCCGGCTGCACACGACCCACCAGTTTACCTCGACTAAAGCGTCTCATAGTTTCCCACGCCTCAAAATTACGGAACAAATTAATCTCGTATCTTGAGGTACCACAGTATTCCAGAAAACAGGTTCTGCAAGGCTGGACATGCATCGCAGATAAGAACTGTGCTTAATTATACTGGCAAGAATGTGCATCAGAATACTGGTCACTGGCACAGCTTCAGACGGCTCGCCCCTGACTTGCCTTATATTCCCCCTCAACAGGATGAGAGAACTGAAGCCAGCGAAGTTCTGTTTCTCCATCACATACACTGAGCTCTCAGTATTTTGAAACTGCTCTTTAAACACAGACTCGTGGAGTTTCACAGGGACTGGAGATGAGAAGGATCCACAAAGCAAGTGTGAACACATCCAAACTGTTGCTGAGTCTTTAAATAAACGTGCGCAACTGAGTCCAAGTGTGTCACAAGCCAACTGTATAACCGGAGATTCTCCAAATGAACTTCCGTGAATCGTGCAATGTTAATGAAAGAGTAAATCATAAAACAGCCTGATAGGACATTTACAAACATATTATTAAAATTCAAAATAGCCACGGCGATTGTTTAGAACTCAGCCAAAGAAAATGTTTGTTTTTTTTTTTAGGAGAAATATCATATAATGGACATTTTTTTAGAGTCATCAATGCGTGATGACAAAATAAAGCAGAGAGTTTGATAAATTTCTGAATTCTTTACAGACAGTGCACTCATGTGATGTCAGCATTGTGGACTTCACCCTTAGCACAGCAGGGCTTCATGTTCAGGATCTGAGCCTCCAGTTCCATGCCAAAGCATCTAATGTATATTTGAATGGACCCCAACTTTCACTGCATATCTGTTGTGGAAGCTTATGATCAGCAATAATTTCTGTTTGTAACTCCAGTTGGCAGAATCTCCCTGCTTCAGGGAACTGTGACATCAGGTGGTCTGCACTATTAGGAAGAGGCAGGGAAAATGGACACTTCCATTCACCTCCTCTGGATAGTTGTAATATGCATCAAAAAAAAGAAGTCTTCCTCAAATTCATGATGATCTTATTGTCTATCCTTGCTGCTAACTTATTTAAAATGCCAGCTGGCCCAGGTAGCATGATCCAGTGGCTGAGTGTCAACCTGTGAAGCAGGAGGTCACGGTTCAATTCCCAGTCAGGGCACATGCCTAGGTTGCAGGCTCCGTCCCCAGAAGGGGATGCAGACAGCTGATCAATGATTCTCTCTCATTATCAAGTTTTTTATCTCTCTCTCTCTCTCCCTGGAACTTTCTCTCTGAAATCAGTAAAAATATACTTAAAAACTAAAAATAAAATGCCACCTGAAACTTTGGTGGGACTGCACAGGTTAAGAAGTCACAGTACAGCTGGATTGTCCTAGGCATAAACTCTCAAAAGGATCTTTGTCCAATGGAATGATTAAAAGTTTAAGCTACTACTTTAATTCAATCAAAGGCAGAAGCCACATGGGTTTGATTGAATCAATTTAAAGAGTTACCCAGCAGTCAATATGCTCATCAGCAGGAGTGAAAAATTAATGTATCACCTACAAACAGCTTGAAATCTGTCTCCTTCAATTAGGTATATCAAACCACCTCTACCACCTCCCAGAAAGGCGACTTCCTTTGCAGAAGGAAGGAGTGGTGCTTTACCAAAGGGATAGGCTATTAGTCACAACTAAAGCATCTGTCACATAATTGGGAATATTTACAAATACCAAGCCTTCGTTGGTATAATTTTGTGCCTTCCACATTCCTCCCACTGTGACCCTAATCATGAAAAATGTACTTCAACTCCTTTTTCTTAAAGAATATTCAAATAGTAAGAGGTGATTTAAAAAAATATATTGAATTTATTGGGATGACACAGTTTACTCAAAGTGTATAGATTTCAATGTACAATTATGTGTGATACATCACTTGTATATCGTATTGTGTATTCAATACCCATAGTCAAGTCTCCTTCAGTCACCATTTATCCCTCCTCCTACCTTCTGCAAAATAACATAATCTGAAATAATAAATACACTAAAGGCAATGGTGGCTTAAGATAATCACGAAACCACTGAGTCGTTGTTGTGCATCTGCTTATTAAAGCAAGAAGATACTAAGATGGAGATTACTTTTTATAGTTGCAGCCAAATAAAGCTAACAGAGACAGAGATTTCCTTTACTGAAAATGTTACTAAATACCTCAAAATTCTTAATGTGTTCCCTTTGATGTTCCTAGAGTCTGGCTATGATTAATAGAATTGTTTTGAGGGGGAAATATTTTTCTATACAGTATTCACCACTATAGCTGAGCCAAGAAAACCATGTATTGGGGGGAATAGCAAACTAGTATGCATGCATTTCAATTAAAAAATAAAATATATCACACTTACCTGAATGTTTCCATATCACCAGTGGAAAGCTTCATACATTTTGATTGCTAACATTGTCAGAGTGCATGCTCCTTCAAACATATCTGGTTTAAAAGCTTTATAATTTGGGCGAAAATGGAGAAATGCTACCTTCCTCTCTTGCTGAGTCATCTAAAGTGATAGTGTCCATGTCTTTCCCTTCATATGAACTCAGAATGTGCATGGAAACTGAGCCCATGAGTTGGATTGCCATGAGAAGAGCCTGCCCTAGGGTAAGAACTTGATGATTGTCAAAATTAGTATCTCTCAGACTTTTTATCAAATTAATATAGGATCATTAATTTCATTATTGCGTGCCCCCAATAATTTATTCCAAACTCCTGGGGGTTTTCATTTTAGAAATTTGAGGTTGTAGAAAGGCAATAATACATTTTAATAATGAATAAGGTGCAATCATTAATGCATAGCACATAAATTTCTGAAACACTCCACTATAAACAGGATATTAAATAGGCTTTTCTGAGTGGGAAGGGAGCTAGAAGCACTATTAAAGCTCCTGAAAAATTTGAAAACATATTTCTCAAAAGCACTGTGACCTAAAGCATTCTTTTGCCATTTTCATGATATACAATTTATACTATGTATTTACATATAGAGTATGAATCATAACACCCACTTCATGCAGAGAGGTTGAAAGTCACATCTTATAATAAAAAATATTGAAGCTTCTGAAAAAAAATATTAAATACTCACACTATTATAATAAACTAGAGGCCCGGTGCATGAAATTCATGCACAGGGATGGGGTGTCCATCAGCCCAGTCTGCACCTTCTCCAATCTGGGCAGTCGGACATCCCTCTTACAATCCAGGACTGCTGGCTCCCAACTGCTTGCCTGCCTGCCTTCCTCATTGCCTTTAACCCCTTCTGCCTGCCAACCTGATCACCCCCTTACCACTCCCCTGCCAGCCTGATTGATGCCTAACTGTTCCCCTGCCAGCCTGTTTACCACTAACTGCCCTCTCTTGCAGGCCAGGTCACCCCAACTGCCCTCCCCTGCTGGCCATCTTGTGATGGCCATCTTGTGTCCACATGGGGGCAGCCACCTTCTGTATTAGTGATGGTCAATTTGCATATCACTCTTTTATTAGATAGGATAGAGGCCTGCTGCATGGGTGGGGACCAGGTGGTTTGTTCTGAATAGTGTCCCAGATCAGGGTAAGGGTTACCTTAGAGCATGGTGTGGCCTGGGTGAGGGGCCTATGGTGATTTGCAGGCCAGCCACACCCCCGGGCAACCCAAGCAGAGCCCCTGGTATCTGGGACTTATTTATCTTCTCTAATTGAAACTTTGTAGCCTGGAACAGAGCCAAGCTTCCGGTTTGCTCTGTGGTGGCAGCCATTTCTGTTGGGATTTACTTATCTTCTATAATTGAAACTTTATAGCCTTGAGTGGAAGTCTGGGCCCACCAGGGTGTGTGGAAAGCTTGGCTTCCTGCATCGCCAGGGAAACCCAAGCCTCGTTTCATGACCACAGCTATCTTAGTTGGGGTTAATTTGCATACTTACTTATGACTGGTTGGTGGGTGTGGCTTGTGGGCATAGCTTGTGGGTATAGCAGAGTGATGGTTAATTTGCATATTACTCTTTTTTTGTTTGTTTGTTTGTATTTAATTAAATCTTTATTATTCAGATTATTACATTTGTTTCTCTTTTTTCCCCTCCATAGCTCCCCTCCACCCAGTTCCCACCCCTCCCTCCACTCTTACCTCCCTCCCGTTGACCTCATCCATAGGTATATGATTTTTGTCAAGTCTCTCCCTGTACACCCCTCACTCCTTTCCCCCTGATAATTATCAGTCCACTCCCTTTCTGTGCTCCTGATTCTATTATATTCACCAGTTTATTCTGTTGATTAAATTTTCAATTCCCTTAATTTTTAGATTCACTTGTTGATAGATACATATTTGCTGTTCATAATTTTTTATCTTTTACCTTTTTCTTCTTACTCTTCTAAAAGAGTACCTTTCAGCTTTTCATATAATACTGGTTTGGAGTTGAACTCCTTTAGCTTTTTCTTATCTGTGAAGCTCTTTATCTGCCCTTCAATTCTGAATTATAGCTTTGCTGGATAGAGTATTCTTGGTTGTAGGTTCTTACTATTCATCATGTTGAATATTTCTTGCCACTCCCATCTGACCTGCATCATATCTGTTGAGAAATCAGCTGACAGTCATATGGGTGCTCTCTTGTAGGTAATTAACTGTTTTTCTCTTGCTGCTTTTAATATTCTCTCTTTGTCTTTTGCTCTTGGCATTTTAATTATGATGTGTCTTGGTGAAGTCCTCTTTGGATTCCTTTTATATGGGGTTCTGTGTGCTTCCTGGACTTGTAAGTCTATTTCTTTTACCAGATGTGGGAAGTTTTCAGTCATTATTTCTTTAAGTAGGTTTTCATTATCTTGCTCTCTCACTTCTTCTGGCACCCCCGTAATTCTGATGTTGGTACGCTTCAAGCTGTCCCAGAGGCTCCTTACATTATCTTCACATTTTTGGGTTCTTTTCTCTTCTTGCTTTCCAATTAAGTGTTTTCTGATTCTTCATATTGCAAATTTTTTATTTGATTCTTGCCTTCCTCTAGTCTGCTGTTAGGTCTCTGTATAATATTTTTTATTTCAGTCAGTGCATGTTTAATTTCTAGTTGGTTCTTTTCCATCCCTAGTTGGTTCTTTTTCATCTCCTCTTGGGTCTCACTAACTTTATCAAACTTTTCTAGGATATTCTTGAAAAACCTTATAAGCGTGGTTTTGAATTCCATATCCAGTTGTTTGTTTTCCTCCATTTCTTTTGTTTGTGATCCTTTCCCCTGTCTCAGCATTTTCACTATGCTGGGAGAACTTCTGTATTGGATTCAGCTTTGATACCAGACTTGCAAAACTGCAAAAGCTTCTCTGTTGAGCTTGGGATGGGTGGAGTCTCAGGGCTTAAGGGACTGCCTTGCCTTCCAGTCAGCCCCACTCTCCACGGCCCCTGAGTCTCACATGACTGGGTAATCGCTGGAGTGGTCCCTGTGCATACACTCTCTTGCAGTGCCTCTAGACTGCTGCCCCTCTGACTCCCCTGTGCTCTGGGACCATATGAGTCTGAGTCCCCAGGGTTTTGCCCAAAACTGCAGTTTAGTGGAATTAGAAGTGGTGCAGTTGGGAGGGTCTGTCTCCTGCCCACTTGTGAAAGCCAGCAGCACAATCAGCAGTCAGTCCTCTGCACACAGTGCCGTGAGCGCCCTCAGACCTCTGATTTGCAACTCTCCTAAATTTCTGAGCACTTCTCTCTTTTCACAGTCCAAATTCCCCCATATGAGTTTCAGCTGGATCTGGGGTTTAGTGTCGTAGGATAAAGGGTTCAATGCCATTGAGAGTTTCTGTTCTCCCTCCAGCCAGAGAAAGCGAGCCAGGTATTCCAGCACCTGCTCTCTCCACACACAGGTCTCTGTACCTCAGCTTTTTGTAGCTCCTCTGGGTCTCTGTGAGTCCCTCTCTTTCCTTCTAGCTGTAGAATTTCCACTCAGCCAGCTTTCATGAAGTTCTGGATGATGTCCGTTCTGTCTTTTAGTTGTAGATTTGAAATTGTTGCGCGAGTCAGCAGTGTAGGTGTTTACCTATGGCGCCATCTTGGATTCTCTGCAAATTACTCTTTTATTAGATAAGATTAACCTAGTTTTTGTTACCACATAAGTGTTTGAGTATTGTTGTTTTTAATTTTGAGAGATTTTGTCTAGAGATGTGGATCTATGTTCATGACAACACTTTAAGTTAAAACAATTTGACACCAAATTGAGAGATTCAGAAGCAGGCCTGGAGAGATTAACTTGTCTACACTCACACAACTAGGAAGTGATAAAGCCAGCACTCAAATCCATGCCAACTGGTGCTAAAGTCTACATAGTTATCCCTTTCTCCTTTCCTCTCTGATTGTGGCAAATAATAAGTATTTTGAACATTTTCATTTCATGCTCTAAATTCATCAAACCTCAGACTTTTCTGACCTCAGGGATCATTTCAGAAGGTAAGTAGGAAATACCCAATCAACAGTTTGCATATGTCTGCATCACTTGTCCCAGGGCAGAGTCTATTCTGATGGTGTTCTTGATGAATGTCGTCTAACTGGGTATGCATCCACTTTTGTGGCCATAATGTCTCAAATATGCTATGCCATAACCACAATCAGTTACTAATTATGCATTAAATATGCTCTTTGTGCCAGAATTGAGTGGCATGTTTCAAAACACAGGTGCCAGATTTATGTGTGCATGACTATTTAAGTCAGCAGCACTGGGCCATATTGAGGACACAATAGAGGGCACAAATGAGTGTGCAGGTCAATGGTCAGAAGAAGATAGGTGAGCTCTGTACATCCAATGGCTCTGAGATAAGAATCTGTTCAAGAGCCTGCTCACGAAAAAAAAATTGTGGGAACTGTTGTGAAAAGATTATCACCTATAGACTAGAAATCAGCAACTTGCAGTATAATAATACTGAATTTTAGTATGTATTTGAAGTAAATAATTAAAAAATAACATGTAAACTTTCAATGAAAGAGTGTGAAATAATTTAGAAATACTTCACATCTTATCCCTAAGGATAATTTTTAATTAACCATGTTACACGTTATAATTATGTTTCATGAACTCAGTGAAAATAGTTTTATTTAAGCTAAAAAAAACACTAAGTTGCTTAAATATAAAAAGGGCCTTCTATAAAAGATATCAAATAAAAATCATAAAATATCAATAAATACTGAAGCATCCCAATCAAGTTTTTCAGAACAAATAGCATCACTGATGCTTTTAAAAATGTTAGATGTAAGTAATATTTTAATAATAAAATGCAATAATTGATGAATAGGGCACAATTCATGAGACACTCCATCATAAATAGGATATTAAATAGATTTTTATAAGTGAGAACCTGTAAGGACAATAAAGCTCTTGAAATTTTTTGAAAACACATTTCTCAAAAGTGTTAGGAATTAGAGTATTCTTTTGCATTTTTATGCTATAAACCTTCAACTTCCACAAAACTAATGTAAACCTTGTCAAGGTTTATTTTATTAGCGGGGCTGAGAAGAACCTGAGAATATTTCAATGAGGACCATGATCTCATTTTGGAGTCATTCCTTTCATCATGAACAAAAATCAACTCATAATTAATTACATAAAACTGAGAGATAAATATATACAAACTAGAGGCCTGATCCATGAAGATTCATGCAGGAATGGGCCTTTCTTCACCTGGCTGCTGGCAATGCCTTAGCTCTGGCCCAGAGCTGCCTTTCCACCTTCTCATACTGCCCAGAGGCCCAGAGTGGCTGGGGAAGTGCAGAAAACTTGTGCCATCGCCATGGCAATGACACAAGCATTCCGCCTCCCACCAGTTGGTGCCTGTGCATGCAAATTAAACCACCATCTTTGTTCGGTTAATTTGCATACTCACTCCTGATTAGCTGATGGTCATCGCGAAGGTACAGTCAATTTGCATCTTTCCCTTTTATTAGTGTAGATGTTAGAAGTAAAGATAGGAGTAAATCTTCCTGACCTTTCTAGATATGACATGGAAATACAAGCATAGAAAAATACATGTATTCAGTACTTCTTTACTCCCGAAGATATAATCATGGAAGTTAAAAAATGACATGTAGAATGAGACCAAATAATTGAAAACCATATATCTGAAAATAATATATAGAGGGCTCTTACAAATCAGTAATAAAATAATAACTACAATTTTATAAATGGACAAAGGGTATGAATACACATGGAGGCAAAAAATGAATGGCCAAGCAGTCATAAAAAAATATTCAACATGATTACTCATTAGAGACATAAAAATTTACACTACAATGAGATAATACTTTATACCAACTGGACATCTAGTATTTTAAAAAGAGAGAGAGAGAGAGAGAGAGAGAGAGAGAGACAGAGAGACAGAGAGAGAGAGAGAAGTGCTTACAAAGCTGTAGAGAAATTGGAATCTCTACATAGCTAGTGGAAAAACATGTTTGGAAACCAAGCTCTGGTTTGAAAAATAGTGGACATAATACTTTAATATTATTACATTTTTTAATAATAGAATATTGTTGAGCAGTGCTAAGTTTATGGGGAAAAATAAGCAACAAATAGAGTTCCAATATATGACCTCTCCCCTAATACATAGTTCTCCTATTAATATTATCATTTATTAACCTGGTGCATTTGTTAAAATTAATGAGTCATTTTTTTTAAAATACTTTAAGCCATATTCTATAGCTTATGTTAGTGTATACTCTTTGTTTTGTTTATCCTATGGGTTTTGAGAAATATGTAATGTACTATATACATCATGACTATATCATACACTGTAAAAATGCCCTATTTTCTACCTATTCATCCTTATTCCCCTTAAACTCTGGCAGCCACTGATCTTTTTACTGTCTTCATGGTTTTCCATTTTCCAGAATGCCATAAACTTAGAATCACACAGAAGGTAGCCTTTCAGATTGGCTTTGTTTCCTTAGCAATATGCATTTTTAGCACCTTTTATGGCTTGATAACTCATATTTATGGCTGAGTAGTATTTTATTGTATGGCTGTACTACAGTTTCTCCATCCGTTTACGTATTGAAGAACGACTTGGTTGCTTCCAACTTTTGTCAACTAGAAATATATCTGTTACAAACATCCGAATGCAGGTTTTTATATGAACTAAGTTTTCAGTTCATTTTGGTTAAATACCATGGAGTGCAAATGCCGGGTCATAAAATAAGAATATGTTTAGTTTTGTAAGAAACTACCAAACTGCCTTCCAACCTGCCTGGCCCATTTGCATTCTGGAGCAATGAATGAGACTTCCTATTGCTTGCCAGTGTTGTCAGTGTTTGGGATTCTAGCCATTCTTAGAGATTTCTCCTCTTTTTATCTTCTCCATTTGGCCTTCATATAGGCAAACAATGCTAAAATCCCAAGGGAAATTTTAGTAGCACTTAATTTTTAATAAGATTATTATCCCCAGGTCCTAGCATATATGTTAAATAAAAGCAAGTCTTCGGAGAACTTATCTAAAGTTTTCCTTGGATTTTCAGTCTGATGTTTAACAACTTTTATTATAATAATATATATATATATGTATATCACAATCTTAAAAATTGTTAGTTTAAATCCATGCTTTTAACTTATCCCCCCAAAAATAGCACTATTAATTTTATTTTCCATATATTTTGTATTTTTAAGACCATTCAATAGAGCCTATAACATAATATTTAGAATCCTCTACCCTACTTTCTTTTTTTAATGTAGCAAAGATAAATGATTCCATATCTTTTACAAATATTAACATGCTTAAATATCCTTTTCTTATGACAAATAACATTTGAATTCCTTTCCAAAGATTTTTCACCTCGTATGCAGATGTTAGCTTAAGAAAACTTTAGTTAGTCTATAATTAAAAATTTGCCAGTGCTAAATATGTAAGAACTAGAAGCCCGATGCATGAAATTCATGCAAGGGTAGGTCTGCGCAGCCCCGGCTGCCTCCTTAACTGCTGGGGCCCTCGTGGCCCTACCTGCCTTACAATCCCACCCCTGCCCGCACCTTCTTGGCCTGGCATTGCCCGCCTCCACTGCCACACACTCCCAGTTCCCCCATTCTATGGAGCTCCCCACTCGATCTCCCACAGAGGGTGGCCTAGACCTCCCTCTTTGGGATAATCGCAGAGTCCCCTACCTTTATCCATCAGCCCCAGCTGGGCCTCCCTCTTTGGGGCAATTGCAGAGACCCCTGACTGTCCCGCTGCCTGGTGGCCTGGGCCTCCCTCTGCAGGATGATTGGGGGGCGATGGCCGGTCCCCTGACCAATCACATGGCACCTGCCTTGGCTGGTCTGGCACCAGTGCGTGTCATAGTGTGGTCATCCAGAAAGTCATTCTGCTGTCTGGTTGTTCGGTTGATTTGCATATTATGCTTTTATTATTATAGATTACTAAAGATAGGAAGATAGAAAATGTATATGACCATCATATAGATAAGATATAAATAGATGATAGAAAGATGATGGTTGATGATAGATGATAGATAGATAGATAGATAGATAGATAGATAGATAGATAGATAATCTTCTAAAGTAACACTTTCCTAAGGTCAGGGCACCTTATTTGAAATCTACAACATCAAACCTAATAATGATTCCTTAGATTCCAAGATTTTTACCAACATGAAAATCAAAGAAACCATTATGTATCTTGACTTAACTCTTTGTTCTGTCTTCATTGTGAGACTATGTGTATGTATGTATATATATATATATATATATATATATATATATATATATCCATATATTATTTATTCTGAATCTCTTGAAAACTATACATTTCCATAAATGTGTCATTTTTAGTTATGTATAAAATAAAATTCTAATTTATTAATTTCTATTGCACAAATATCATTTTTATATGTTTTCTACACAACAAAAACTTCACAGCTATTTATCTCTTAAGGAAGACAGGTCTTTTCTTAGATTTGAATGTCAAGATAAAGTGGGAGTTTTGTTTGTTTTAGCAAGCAGCTAGATAACAGATATGAAAATGCAGATATATTTTAAATTAATCTGGAGCTACTCTTCATGTATAAAATATTATGTAATTTTAAATGATATGTAGGTATAATACATACACAATAAGTACTCATAAAAATAATATATATAAATGTATATAAATGTATATAAATATAGAAATATTCATCCAAAAAAGATATATTCAGAGACAATATTAGATCTAATTGCTATTTAAAATTTTTGAAAACATATTTATCTGTTTGTCAATAGTTTTATTTCCTGAAGCATTCAATTGATCAATAAAAACCTATAAATGTGTTCATAGGTCCTGCCCTAAAAGTTAAAGAGACTGAGTACAAGTGAAAGAGAGATGGTCTCAAACTGATAAATTTAGTGACTGCCTGAATTTTTCATCCTCTATAATAAGGTGGAAACAAGAAGAATCTCTTTTTAAAACTTATAAATAAAGTGTTAAAATATTCAAACTGTTAAGCCTTAAAATACCAAGCCACATGACTCTCGACACCACATCCTCTGGTGAGAAATCGACTCCATCCGACTGCAGGAGCCCCTTCAGATTACTAAATTAGATACAGACAGGTGTGAGCACGCCGCTCTCAGGGTGGAGAAGGGCAGACACAGAGGATTAAGGATCTTGGTTAGGAATCCACAGCTGTTCAACTCAGGGCAGCCATGTCTGGACCCCAATGTAAAGGGGCTCTAACTCCAGGCTTTGTTCCCTTGATGGACCTGCCTTTTACTTTAGTTGCTTTATATTTCTTTTTTTTTATTAGAAAACAAAATTCTTATTGGTAGAGTGCTATAAACCATTTGGCATACTCGCGTGGAGTTTCAAATTAATGTTTAAATTTCTATAAAATCAAGAACTCTATTTATAGTCTCATTTGTTCATAGGAAAAGGAGTTTATGCCACCAGATAAATTTACTTATTTGGATAAAGCTAGGAGAGTGATTTTCTCCTTTAGACATAAATCCACACTCCCTTGCTCTAGATCACTAGTCCTGGAGTTCCTGTCTTCTTCCTCCTTCCTCCCCACAACTTCAGGTGAGTAGAATGTTTTAGAACCCGGGTAGGCGCATTTCCCTAATCCTGGCTGAGAACCTGGGTCAGTTATAGTGCAAAATGTACCACTGACCTCTCTCCCTCATCCTTCTTCACCTCCCTATTGTGATTATAATTACCATGTTGGAATTTGTTTAAAATCTGCACCCTCTGCTGATAGACTGATAGGGACTAGGTTTGCAAATAGCACAATATTTGGCATTAAATAAACTGCAATTTATTAGCTGAAGATGATCAGAATTTCTTTAAGTCACCACTTTCTGTTCTCATGCTCCTTCATTTTACGTCTTTCCAACCCAAACTAACATGGCTTATGTTTTATATCAGAGGGTTTATAAATGGGGTAGTATAATTAAATTTACTTTTTGTAAATGGGTAGTATAATTAAATTTATGCTATCGGGGATTCATTTTAAAAAACATAGGTTATTTGTCAACTAATTGTCTTAGCCTGGCCAGCTTTTCCTGAGAAAAAATAGATATCTAGAACCAAAATACACCAAATACTCTGTGTATAAAAGCTTAAAATTTTTGGGTTAGTCACTGATTAGATTCTAAAACTAAACATAGATGTTTTTACTATTTTATTTTGTTTTTTACTATATAATATACATTCCACTCATCACATAGAGATAATCAAGTGTTAACTACTTTTTCTTTGAACTTGAGAAAAAAAAAAACATTCGGGGAATTCACTTCAAACTAATTGGCATTGATTAGCTTCACTGGCATTTCTCCCAACCTGCCTCAAAATTTATTTGATATTAAACTTAATTGGATAATGGGTTTACAATTCCTCTGTGAGTATAAACCAATGACTTCTATAACCTTTATTTCATTGTGAAAATAAGTTTGTCAGTTTTATCAATGTTATTCTAAAATTCTGTTGCATCTCTCCCCTTCAGACTTGGTATTGCTCTGGAAATACTGACTGACATCACTTTTTTTTTTTGTAATATATTTTATTGATTTTTTACAGAGAGAAAGGGAGAGAGATAGAAAGTCAGAAACATCGATGAGAGAGAGACATCGATCAGCCACGTCCTGCACGCTCCACAGTGGAGATGTGCCTGCAAGCAAGGTACATGCCCCCGACCGGAATCGAACCTGGAACCTTTCAGTCCGCAAGCCAACACTCTATCCACTGAGCCAAACCGGTCTCAGCATCACTTAATTTTTTAAAAATTTGTTTACATTGATTTTTTGAGAGAGAGGAAGGGAAAGGAAGGGAGTGAGAGAGTGAGGAAAAAGTCGATGTGAGAAACATCAATTAGTGGCCTCGCATATTCACCCCAACGAGGGATCGAACCCGAAACCTGGGTATATGCCCTGAAGAGGAGTCCAACCAAAGACCTTTCGTTGGATGGGAAGATGCTCAACTAACTGAGCCACATCACCCAGGGTGACATCCCTTGATTTTATAATGAATACACAAACATTGCACAACAATACCTCTCATAAATAACTGAACATATAAATACTAAAGACATAAACTTGGTTATAGCCATTACATAAGTAAGAATGGGGGTGTGGGGTAGGGATGATAATATTTCTTGATTTGTAACATTTTCAGTATTTGAAAACTCTGTATGTCTGCAGGCACATGCGTGTGTGTGTGTGTGTGTGTGTGTGTGTGTGTGTGTCCTTATTAGTCTACTCAGGTTATTATAATAAAATACCAAAGACTGATAGTGTGGCTTAGACAACAGAAGTTTATTTTTCACGGTTCTGGAATCAGGGCAGTCCGAGATCAAGGATCCAGCCAGACAGGTTTCAATTGGAAAGCCCCTTTTTTGGCTTCCAGGCAGTTGCTTTCATGCCGTGTGCTCACATGGCCTCTCCTGTGAGTGTAAGTGGGGAGAGGGGAAGGGAGAAACAGAGCGAGCTCTCAGCTGCCTCAGCCATAAAGACACTAATCCTCTCTGATCAGGCCCTCATTCTCTGATCTCATTTTACCTTCAGTTCTGCTTTAGAGGCCTCCTCTCCACATTCATCTACACCAGGGTTCAGAATGTCAGCCTATGAATCTCGGGGGACAAAGGCATTCAGTTGTATAGAAAGTACACAGCTATATGTCTATATATTTCTGTTGCGATATATCATTATACATAGTTCTATTGCTATAGTTATATTTATATGCATATACAGTGGTATCTCGAGATACGAGTGCCCTAACATACGAGATTTTTGAGATACGAGCCGTTGAGGGAGCGATTTTTGCTTTGAAATACGAGCAACATTTGAGATACGAGTAATCGCGCAGATCGGCCGGCTGCACACAACCCACCAGTTTACCGCGACTCGAGAGTCTCATAGTTTCCCACGCTTCAAGGTTACAGAACGAATTAAACTCGTATCTCGAGGTACCACTGTATAGGTAAGCAACATTTTTTTAGTTATCATTTAGTTAGCTGTCTATATGCCAAGGTACATAGAATGTAACTTACAACCTAACTTAACACCATACTTAGTTATTACAATACTAGAGGCCCGGTGCACGAATTCCTGCATGGATGGGGCCCCAGCTCATACCTCCAGCCCTGCAGCCCCACCTGACACTCCACCTTGGCCTGGCACCACCCCTCACCTGCTCCACCATCCCACCTATGGGATGATCGATGGGGGCCGAGCCCCCACCTATCTCCCTCAGGGCCTAGGAGCTGGACAGCAGCCCCACATCCCTGTCACCACTGGTGGCCATCTGTGGGACAATTGGTGGGGCAATTGGGCCCCCACTCCCACCCTCCTTGGCCTGGCACCACCTGTTCACCTGTCCCATAGGGATCCTGCTCTCACTGGGACCCATCAGGGCCAGCAGTGCCTCCACTGCCACCTGCTGCCAGTGCCACATTGCTAATGTCCACCATGTTTCACACCGCCCCCTGGTGGTCAGCACACATCAAAGCAAGTGGCTGAACTCCCAACAGAACTCTTGGTCAAATGATCGCTTGAGGGGACAATTTGCATATTAGGCTTTTATTACATGAGATTGTTGACTATATTCTCTATGTTGTACCTTACATCAGTATGACTGTTTTTCTGTTGAGCAATTTGTGCTTCTTAATCCCTTTGCCTTTTTCAGATATTCCTCCAATGACCCTCCCATTTGGAACCATCAATTTGTTCTCTGTATCTATGAGTTTGTTTCTGTTTTGTTTTCTCATTTATTTATTTTTTTGGAACATTTTTAAATAACTTCTCCCTGGAGCTGTTTATAGCAATTGAGCTCTTAGTGTAAAAGTGAATCCTGTAATAGAGTGTATATTATAGAAACTAAATCCCCTCTCCTAAAGGTTCCTAGAATACCCAGTGGGCAGTGGAGGGTTTTTTATTTTATTTTTTAAATTAAATTTATGTTCTTTATAGGTTAAGATAATAGAGAAGGAAAAGAGAAGAAAGAACGCTTCATTGGCTAGCACAAAAATAATAATGGTCTCTTTCTAAACTGATGCTGAAAAACTTTTAAGGGAATGTGTTCTTGGGTCAAGAATAAATGAGACGGGTAATTGCATAGATAGGAAATCCCTCAATTTCCAGAAGGCAGAAATTAAAGAGGAAAAAAGTTCAAACAATTAGTGAGAAAGTAGCAAACTCCACTGCAAAGACAAGTGATAGTTTCAGGATCAATGACATTGAAGGCATCTCCCCTCTTTTTTCAAGATTATTCAACTCCAGAAGTATATATAGCTCTGGAAAGAAAGCAAATGAATCAAATCCAGAATCATAAAGGTATGTCGATTGCCAGGTTATTTCCTAATTAAGTTTGATTAAAATATACAGAAATTGACATGCTATATAAGTTCAACTGACCCTTAGAAAGACATGAAAGGAAAAACAAACCAACAACAACAAAAACAAGTGGTAGAAGTTAGAATCTCTATGGGCTGAGGAAAGTTTGAACGAGAGTTGCTATTTGCATTGACTACATAGCATCATTTTACTCTTAATACTGCTAGCTGTGGAGAAGAGGGACATTTTATAAATGGCAAAAAGAAAAATTGTACAAAGAAAAAAAAACAACAACCAACTTTCTACAGCAATATGTAATCAGCCCTCTGCAAGAAAGACTTTCTTTCCCCATCTCTGAATCCATCATCACCTTCGGGATAAATCACTTCATCAAATACAGGGAAGGGAAAAACATGAAAATAAATACAGATTTCCACATGGGTAACATCTCATTACGTCAAATTTATATTTGTTTTTATTCATCACTGTGTAACCTCCACCTAGCGCAATGCCTCTCATAGTAGAATCACAAATAAGTTATGTGTTGAATAATGAATACATTTGCATAATTTAGTCCCCCAAGTTACCATGATAAAATTGCATCTTGGTAATAGCAGCATACCCCTCCTCTACCAGAGATGTAACTTCTACCTGGCATGGCATTAATGTAAGTTCTTTGATGCCAGCGTGGCTGACCGTTTCTGCCCCTCTCCAATGCTTGACTGTGGCTCCTTTCAGTACTGGGTTTCTTGGCTGTAAGAGGTTAACTTGAGCCTTTCATAGATAGCATCATTACTTATACATGCTTATCAGAACCTATTACAAAGGGAATCCTCAGGCGTCCAGACTGCCGTGCTTTAAGTTCCTAGGCAAAAAAGAGATAAGCGGAACCATGTC
Source organism: Lasiurus borealis (assembly GCA_004026805.1). NCBI lineage: Eukaryota > Metazoa > Chordata > Mammalia > Chiroptera > Vespertilionidae > Lasiurus > Lasiurus borealis. Next base: position 5,201 of record PVJN01015644.1, on the reverse strand, counting down.
AAACCAAAAAGCTTCTGCACGGCAAAAGAAACAATTGGCAAAATAAAAAGGGCAACCTAAGAAATGCCAGAAAGTATTTGCAAAATGTATACCTGATTAGTGGTTAATTTTCACAATATACAAAGAACTTCTACAACTCAAGAGTGAAATTTAAATTAAATTAAAAAAAAACACACACCACAATTTAAAAAGTGTGCAAAGGACTTAGACATTTCTCCCAAAGAGGACTTACAAGTGGACAATGGGCAGATGAAAAGATGATTAATGTCTATCATTTATTAAGGAAATGCAAATAAGGACTACAATGTTACTTTACATCATACTAGTTAGGAAAAAAAAAAGATAACTGTTTTAACTGTTTGGGAGGTGTGGAGGAAAGGAAACCCAAATGCACTATTGGTAAGAATGTAAATTGGTTCAACCACTATGGCAAACAGTAAGAAGTTCCTAAAAAATTAAAACTACCATATAATCCAGCAATCCCATTTATAGGCATACTGGATGCCTGGTGCATGATATTGGTGCAAGGGGGGAGGGGCAGGTTGTGTCCCTCAGCCCAGCCTGCAGCCTCTCCAACCTAGGAACCCTCGAGGGATGATGGATTGGGCCTAAATGGACAGTCTGACATCCCTCTCATAGTCCAGGACTGCTGGCTCCCAACTGCTCACCTGGCTGCCTTTCTGATTTCTCCGAACAGCTCTGCCTACAAATCTGATCACCCCCTACCCACTCCCTGACAGCCCAATTGCCCCTAACTGCCCTCCCCTACAGGCCTGATCCCCTCAAACTGCTCCCCCCTGCAGGACTGGGTCTTCCCAACTGCCCTTCCCTGCAAGCCCAGTTGCCCCCAACTTCCCTACTATGCCAATCCGGTCACTCTTAACTGCCCTCCCCTGCAGGCTTGATCACCCCCAACTGCCCTTCATTGCAGGCCTGGTCTTCTCAACTGCCCTCTCCTGCTGGCTTAATTGCCCACAACTGCTCTCCCTTGCAGACTTAGTACCTCCTCTGCTGGCCATCTTGTAACAGCCATTTGAATCTTATGTGCTAGAGTGACAGTCAATTTGCATATTACTCTTTTATTAAATAGGATAGAGCCCTGGTACATGGGAGGGGGCCAGCCAGTTTGCCCTGAAGGGTGTCCCGGATCAGAGTGGGGGTTCATTTGGGAAGTGGGGCAGCCTGGGTGAGGGGCCTGTGGTGGTTTGCAGGCCAGCCACACCCCTCAGCAACCCAAGTGGAGGCCTTGAGATCTGGGATTTATTTATCTTCTACAGTTGAAACTTTGTAACCTTGAGCAGAGACCAAGGTAGGTGAAGGTGTTCAGGAAGCTTGGCTTTCTCAAATACAGGGGAAACCCAAGCCTCCTGCTCTCTCCAGCTCCATGGCTGTTGCCATTTTTGTTGGGAAATATTTATCTTCTATAACCCAAACTTTGTAGCCTTGAGTGGAGTCCATGGCTGGCCAGGATGTACTGGAAGCTTAACTTCATTGCTGGGGAAACCCAAGAAAACCCAAGTCTCCTGTTCACTCTCTGGCCACAGCCATCTTGGTTGGGTTAATTTGCATACTTGCTCCTGATTGGCTGGTGGGCATGGCTTGTGGGTATAGCAGAAGTATGGTAAATTTGCATATTACTCTTTTATTAGATAGAATAACCAAAAAAATTGAAATCAGGATCCCAAAGAGATCATTTCATTCCCACGGTAATTGCAAATATTCATAATTGCCAAGATATGGAAACAACCCAAATATTCACCATCGATGAATGGGTAAAGAAATGTGGTATATTCGTACAATTGAATACTACTGAGTTTTGAAAAAGGAAACCTTTCCATCTACAACATGGATAAACCTGGAGGACATCATGTTAAATGAAGGCCAGTGACAGATTCCACTTAAATGAGGTATCTAAAATAATCCAATTCATAGAAGCACAGAATATAAAGTAGTTGCTATGGCCTGGGGAATGGGAGATGTGGGAAGTTGTGAATCACTATAAAGTTTTTCAGTTATTGCAAGATGAATGAGTTATAGAGAGCTGTGTACTTTATAGTGCTTACATGAACAACACAGTATTGTGCCTTCAAAATGTGTTTAGAAGATAGGTCTCATGTAAAGTGGTCTTACCACACACAGGATAAAAGCAAAACACAAAAACAAAGAAACAAAGAGATACAAGGAAATGTTGGGAGTTTTTGGCTGTTTCTATTTCTTTAATTGTGTAGATGGTATCACAGGTGTTTGCACAAGTCCAAACTTATCAAAGTGTTCACATTAAATATGTGCAGTTCTTTGTATATCAATTATACTTCAATAATTTCAAAAATAGAACTTAGAAATCCAGAGACTAATAAATATCCCTCCAGTCCTCCTTCTCACCATGACTTCTACATTTGTACATGATTCCTTAACAAAGAGATTTTATATCTTATTTCCTACAGCCGTGCATTTACTATAATTGTCATTTCATATATTAGCCTTCAGCAATGTGATTCTTCAAGCCATATAAATAGTAATTTAAAAATTCCATTTGGTTATTTCTGATTTCCAGTCTCAAGTCTCCCTTACTTTACTACTAGTATCTTTGTGCATCTCCAAACCCAGAGAATGACAACAAGCCAAAAGTTTAAAAATAAAGAAATAATTTCTTTAAATTTTATTTTTCTTTTACATATTTTTTATTGATTTCATAGAGGAAGGGAGAGGGAGAGAGAAATAGAAACATCAATGATGAGAGAGAATCATCGATTGACTGCCTCCTGCATGGCCCCCTCCAAGGATGGAGCCCACAACCCGGTCATAAAAACATCTTATTTCGGAATAGAACTGGAATAGAACCTGCGGCCTTTTGGTTCCTGGGTGAACACTCAACCCCTGAGCCACACCTGGCTGAGTGAAATAAAATGTTTTTTTTTTTTTAAGTCAAATATCACAGCATCAATCAACAAGAAATAAGACTGGTTTTGGTGAAATCAGGGACCAGGGACAGTCATAGAGGCAGGGAAGGATCCTGATTCCTCAGGTGTGGGGATCAAGGCAGCACATGTGCCTTGGTGGCCACTGAGAAGCACTGAGGGCACCAAGGAGATTGAATTATAAGTTCCTTCTCAGGCTGACAAATGACATTTTAGAGTAACCAGTATTTTAAGAGCTGAGACCATGGTTTCATAACCTCCACTACGTATCAAAACACCTACCCTGGCCCTAGCTGGTTTGGCTCAGTGGATAGATCACCGGCCTGCAAACTGAAGGGTCCCAGGTTTGATTCCAGTCAAGGGCACATGCCTAGGTTGCAGGCTCAATCCCCAGTGGGATTCTCATCATCGATGTTTCCATCTCTCTCTCCCTCTTCCTTCCTCTCTGAAATCAATAATAATAATAATAATAATAATAATAATAATAATAATAATAAATACATACCCTGGAGTTGATTCTTAAAACAAGGCAAGGGGGAGACTTTAACTTTGAAAACAAGACATACAGGCAGGCACATCTCAGCATTAAGTGAAGCATCCGGATTGTATCATTTGCAGATTCTGAAAGCGAATGCCGAGTTGCTGTCAGGGTAATAGCTGGTGGCGGGGAAGGAAGCAGGACTGTACAACCAGGCTGTAATGCAGTCCCAAGGCCTCAGCTTTCCCTGCAGGAGAGGCTGAAGTGGCCCACGATGAGGAGAAGGGGCTGGGCTAGATCGCCTCCCAAGACTCAGTCGTAGGATGCAGTGTGCCCCCTGGATAGGAGTATGACCATAGACACAGCGATTCTCTTCTGCAGGGGCGGTTTCTGAAGAGGCTGACAACCGAGACCTGCCCTTTGGAAGCCCTCCCAGGCCGGGAAAGAAACCCTTCTGTCACGGAGGGAGGCCTGGGAAGTGGGACATGGTATCTACCAAACACTGCCTCCATTTACTGAGTGCCTATTATGTACAAAGTGATTTGCTTACATTAAACCTGATTTTTAGAAGTTCTCCAGGGAGATAATTTCTCAGCACGCTCATTTGCAAGGACATGCTGTTAATAAAAGTCCGGTCAATGCTGGACTTCAGAATTCTCATTTCAAATAGACCCAATCATGGAAAACTGTTCAAAGAGAGGCAGCCCATGGCTTTAAAAAGGAAGACAATTAGCAGCCAGTGGCTTTATTCATCCTTCTCAAGGTCAATGGCTCCTCTCTCAAGTTCCATCTGGACCTGCCATCCCTGTTAACAGCCTATGAAGCAGATCACTCCCTGCTATTTCCCTAGGAGAAAAGGAAAGTTAGGATAACAGCCACCATCCTCAATAGTGCTCTTTTTTTTTCTTTTTAGTCTCCTAAACCAGGTCAGCTGAAGAGAGATAATAAACTATATCACATAGAGGGAAATTTCATCCAGATAAAATTATGAGGGCCAAAAGCAAACAGAAAATGCTGAAATTGCAAGATAGGCAGAAATCATCTGGCCTGACAAGAAATTGCTCAAAGCGAAGGTAAACGTTATTTGGAGACCTTCTCCGTACATTTCCACATATGTTTCTGACGGAGACACTGGCAGATATTCTGGGAGCCAATGCCATTTCCCTCCTCGAAATGAAGCACAAATGGTCAGAGATGTACACCTAAGGTCCTTTTAACTTGCCAAAATATTTCTTACATCTTTAGATACTTTAGCTAAGACAACAGGGGTTGAAAATAGATTTTAATCACATGAAATGTCATATTAATCTACATAACAGAAGGCAGTGGCTATTTGTGGGAAACCAGAAATAATACAGGAAAGCTCCAAGCTTGAATCATGTGACTTTTATTACAGTCCAGATTGTTAATAATTAGATGTGCTTTTGCAGGTAGATAGATTTTTTTTTCTTTATTTTACACTAGAGGCTGGCCCCATCCTTCATCTCCTGCTGCCCCCCATCACTGTCCCCTCCCTCTGCCACCTGGCACCTACCTTGGCTGGGCTGGTGCTGCCTGCTCACCCCTGCCCGCTGCCAGCTGGTCATTCCACCACTCAGTCAATTTTCATATTAGGCTTTTATTATATAGGATAGTCATCATTTTGTTAATTTATCTTATAATAATAAGTTTGCTTCATCCAATAAAATAATATGTATTGAAATATGGTGATAATCATAATGTCCTTAAAATGTTTAATAGCCTGGCCAGTGTGGCTCCATGGTTGAGTGTCAACCTATGAACCAGAAGGTCACAGTTCAATTCCC